>NDGM011176527.1:0-13979 GCA_002564305.1 Octomys mimax | reverse complement strand
CGGCCATTGCTTGGCCACTGTGCTCTCTGTGAAAGCCTGAGAGAATGTTTTCTCTCCATGAGATAACATTTCTACTCAGGAAGAAATCCATTATTTGGTAATAAGTTGATTCACTTGGATTCCTGCAACATGAATATGATAACAAGCTGTCTTCACAGAAAATGACAATTCTGAGGATGTCTTTTGCTTGAGTTTGCTTTGCATCCACAATGTTGGGAGGCATTATGAAATGCTCATGAAGTTTCATACAATAGCATAAGTAATCAAGGGGCACATTCACAGTGATGAAAGTACAGGACAACTCAACTGGTGTGTAAGTAATCTCAATAGAATATAATTACAATGTTTATTTCTTGAGACAGGAAGTCTAATAAAATTCACATTGGTCTGACACACATTTCAAGCTTTCCCTATAGGCCCATCAAGATTTAAAATTACAATGCAAGTAGCCGCTGTGTAATAATTGCATTGAAGTTTTATGCTTCTGGTGCAAGGTCTAAAAAAATAAGGCCAGTAAATAGAACCAGTGGTTCAATTACACAATTTCTAAACAAAGATAGTGATTTCAAATGTACTAAATATGAATACTTTTGGACAGATTAGCAGAATTAGAGTAACAATGATATTACTAAAATAAATATGACTTTCTTTGTGAATTGTTTAATATATTTTAAATTGATTGGAGGAAAGAGACCTCTAAACAAATTTTAAAATTATAGTTTAGAAGTATTAAAAGGTATTTTAATTATAATAATTGAAAAAAGCATACCATTGTGCATAATTTGTACAATAACTATTATTACTGTTTCTTGGACTTGTTTTAGGGGCTTAAAAATACAGACTAAACAAATAGATTTACAAATGCTTATTGATGAATTAAAATAACATGATATCACCTTAGTTCTTGGTGCTAGTTTTTAAAGTGTCTTGTTTAAACCTGAAGGGATATTAGGACATTAGATATATGACTTGTTTAATAAAAGAAATATTTGGATGTTAAAAAAGCAAAAGAAAAATAACCAAATAGGTGATGATCAAAAATCTTTTCCATTTTTAATTATTTGGGAGGTACTAGACTCAGAAACTCCTGCTTGCCAGGCAGGTGCTGCGCAGCTAAGCTAAATCCCAGGCCTCACCATTTTTAATTCTTCTACTATCACTGGTACATATAGTCACATGCCCACAGGTTCAAGTAAGAAAAATGAATGTAGACATTATCAATTGTTGAGAAGAAATGACATCTTTTCAGGTGTAGGGATACATGAGAAATTGGAGACATATGCTTATTCCAAATATCTCACAAAATAATTACATCATTGTGAGAAATTTAATGATTAGCCCTTTGTTTTATGATGTTTCCCACATGTACATGTTCCAACTAAATATAAAATTATTAAACATATGTTAGTAGTGAATGTCACACTTACAGAAATATTCATTTGGTAGTTAGAGCCAACCTCATACAGTAAAGAAACATGATCTTGTCCAGAAAAATCCTCCTCCATTTCAGTGTAGAAAAGACAGCAAAAAGAATGGTAAATTTCTAAGTATTATCAGATTACATGCATGTAAGGTAGCCCAAGAGTAATTACACAGTCTGGATAGAATTTCACATTGTTTATACAGAAAGTTAAAGAGAGAAGATTAAAACTCATTTCCTTGAGAAACAAGAGGAAACACCTTGTGATTGCTTCTATTAACCTTCCGGAGACTTTCTAATTAATCTTGAAGATACTTGTTTATAGTTGACGAATCAGAAGGCCTGAACATGTTGCAAATCAAAAGGATGTATGGCTTTAAAAAGATATCCCATAAAACTTGAGATGCAGTACAGTATTTTTCCTACATAAGGACATGGAATAATTACAAAATTCCATAGCTACACACACACCCATAAATATCTCATTAAGGCCACAAAGAACATAGATTTGACATAGAAAATTGAAAGCTTATTCAATGTCAATTATTACCTTTTTGGGGATAAATGGATTTCAAGTACTATTTTTTATGTTGTGTAATGAATAAAATTTTGTTAATAAGCATAGAAAGATGAGTATCTTAAACAGTAATATGTTTAAGAGAATATTTTCATGAATGGAAGAATTGATTAGAATACTTTTCAATGAAAGTGACTCTTCAAGAAATTGGTTGCATTTTAAGTTTGCAAAGCCAAAAGCAGGTGAATGATAAATTCAATGCCACAATAAATGGAAATTTTCTCTGAGAATTCAACACCACAGTAAAGATCCAAGCCCTTTACAGACAGACCCTGACACTTCCAGTGCTTTAATTTCCCCCCAAATAGAGAGAGATTATAAGAACCCAACAGACTATTCAGTGAGCAGCATTTTATTTTTAATCAACTGAATTTTTCTCAAACAATTTATTCTTGCTTTTCATAAAAAAGGAAATTTAGTTTATTATCCATGAAGTCTGGTAACAGAAAGCAGAGTGCTCTTTCCTATCACGAGTTACAGATGGATTTATTTATTTATTTATTTATTTATTTATTTATTTATTTATTTGTATTTTAGGGAAGGGTCTGCAGGGTGCTCAGGGTCTTACTAGTAGATCGGTCTTATAGTGATCCACTTGTTTACAGTTTCTCAAGAGCTGGGATTACAGGCATGCACCACCATGCCCAGTCTCAGTTGCCATTTCGATGGGACCCAGGCACCAGACCTCCACCACAGACCTGGGGATCAACCCCATCCCCTGTGCTTGCTTGTAGGCGCTTTAATCCGCTGAGCTATTTGGCCAGCCCTTACGTTGCTAAGACGTGTGAGACATGGTTTCTGATGCCAGTCTTGAAGAAGGACTACTTATGTCTCAAAATTTACCTAATGCCTTTCTCAGGCATGTATTAGACATGGGTAGGAAATAGCAAACATTAAAGGAAGCAATAATGAAGCACAATTGTGCACTTGGCTTTGATAATAGTTTTCCCTGTCTTGAAGACACCTCAATCCAGCTGAGCCTGTGTTTCCCAAACTGTCTATACCTCCCTCTTCTGACACTCCTACTGAGACAATTGAAGGACAACCCAGGATTCTTTCTCCATCCTGCTGCTACAGCAAAATAAACTAAGGCTTGTTTATAACAGTCTGTCTGTTGTTAATTCATCAAGTTTTTTAAATCTACCTTAATCTTTTTGCAGACATTTGGAACAGCAATTAAATAGAGCATATGTTGCTCCAACGATTTAAATAACTAGCTTTGATGATAACAATATAAAAGCCAGTAATTATATTTACATGAATTGTAGGTAACTAAATCAAAAATGCCATCTGACAGTGAACTTAAGATGCCATTTTTGAAATGAACATGAAAAACATAAGTAATATAGTATGCATTTTAGAATATGTAAGAGTAAGTATTCTTCAAAATCTAATATTAGATTCCATATGCACATAAGTAAGCAATATGTACCTGAGAAAGGATGTTTAAGAGAATCTTGAGTGAATAGAGTCCAATTAGCTATAGAGTTCATGCATTCTTTTATTAAAAATATTACTAATTTCAAGCTGCAGATATTTAAAGTAATTATGGGGTCTTTTCCTACAAATTACATACCTGAGAAAGCAACCCTACTTCAAAGTCCCACAGAATGAAATCTTAGAGCGCTTATAGCTGTAGAAACCTTGGGACATTCATCAATAGCAACAATGCAGTGCGAGTATACCTGGCTGTAACTGTAGCTCAGCCACTGATAATTCCATGACATTCATCAAGTTTAATAGCTATGTTGAGCTGCATTTAAAAATTCATAAATTGATATGATGTTTATGTGATAGGGCTCAAGGTTGAAAAACAAATATATGGAATGTTAAAATTAGTCTGGAAATGTCTGGAAAGATTCATTTCCTACATGGTTTGTTTTTTGTTTTTGTTTCTTTTTTTTTTTTTTGAGACAAGGTCCTTCTGTATAGTTCAAAAATTCATAGATTGATATGATGTTTATGTGATAGGGCTCAAGGTTGAAAAACAAATATATGAAATATTAAAATTAGTCTGGAAATGTCTGGAACGATTCATTTCCTACATGGTTTGTTTTTTTGTTTTTTTTGTTTTGAGACAAGGTCGTTTTGTATAGTTCAGGTTGTGCCTGAAACTATCAAGCCCAGGCTGGCCTTGAACTTGCAGCAGTCCTCCTCTCTGGGCCTCATAGGTGCTAGGATTACAGGACTGTCCTACTTTCTTTAGTTATCAGGAAAGTGTTTTGGAGGGTCCTTTGACTAATAGCAACAATATCATACAAAAACTGTAGTTGAGCTCATGAGGTCACTGAACATTATTTCCAGCACAGTAAACGTTCATGGTCACATAGTTGAATGGCTATTTATTATATAATGTTCAGTTTGAACAAGCAGTCTTTGGCATTTGTTAGTGCGCTGAAGTTGTCAGGAAGAAGTTTAAATGGTAGCAATGCAAAGATCCCTTGCTAGGGATAACAGCCTTATTGATTTGGAGAATAGCCCATCCACTGGGAATCCTTATATTTCCCCGAAACTTGTGAAATTTAATCAAATTTGAGAAACATTGAATTAGGGTGACATTGAAAATTTCTCTGGGAGGGGCCAGGGAGATGGCTCAGAGGAATAAGCGCTTCCCTGGCAAGCGCAAGGGCCTGAGTTCAATCCCCGGTTCCGCCAAAAAAAAAAAAAAAGAAAATTTCTCTGGGGATTGACAATTGATAACTTATAAAATTGGGATGCCATGAAATGATCTGCATTACTTTATATTAAAAATTTATGTATGTAAGTTTTTATTAACACAACTTGGGAGACTTCACAGGAGAGTTGGTTCTGCGAATACAATCACAAACTAAGCTGACATAGTCCATATAGTTTTATTTGCTGAAGTTTCAGGAGTCACTATGTCAATGTACTCAGCTGTAAGTATTCTATATTATTGATGAAACTGCACTGATAACCTATGGAAATTTAAATAATGTTAGTAATTCCAGGGCACTATGTTGGTAAATATTTGTTTAAATGATTTATTTATTCATTTATTACAGAGTCTCACTATGCAGTTGAGGGTTTTAGTGATCCTCCTGTTTCAGCCTCCCCAGGGCTTAGATTACAGGAGTATGCCACCATGCCAAGTTTTGGGCCAGCACAGCACGCCCGGGCTTCCAGGGTAAACACCACATGGGTATTGGGGATTGAACTCAGGACCTTGCCAGGCCAGCTCTTGGACCTCTGAGCTGTCTACCCAGCCCTATGTTGGTAGATAAATTGAAGGGCAGAAAAAATGCTGGAGTAAAATTGAAACAATCCATCCTCACTCTAAAATTATTTTATTATTTGTTATCTTTACATTTTATGATAGTCTTTCTTATGGAATAAAGTAGAATCTGAATGGCATTTAAATTTCCTTTTTTCTAATGACCAGAGATGTTCAACAATTTTTTCATGTTTATTGCCCATTTTTACTCCTGATAATTTTCTATTCATTTCTAGTGACAGTTTTTATGATTGAGTCTTTTGAGCTCTTCCCTCCTTCCTTCCTTCCTTCCTTTCTTCCTGTCTTCCTGCCTGCCTTCCTTCCTTCCCTCGTTCCCTCCCTCCCTCCTTCCTTGAGCTTCCCAGGCAGGCACTTGAGCTCCTGAGCTATCTCCCTGGCTCTGAGTTCCTTATATACTCTCAAAATGAGTCCTCTGTTCATTGCTTAGCCAGCCAGTGTCTTTCCCTGTAGGCGGTCCCGTCACACTGTTAGTAATGACACATCATTTCTCAGAAAAATGTGAATTTTAGAGACTTAGAATAAAATATTTCTAGTTATATTTTCCAATCTACTTAGGAATTTTCTATCATTCACTCTACTGCTTACTGAAAACTATGTAGTAGTTGAGAAAGCTCTTTTGGAAGGCAAAACTACAGTATACACCATTCAGAGTAGAAAGGTTAACTTGCTTCACAGGGTAGGACTATCCTGAATACACATTCTATGTTCATTACGGACCTTGTTCTTCATCTATTGGAGGACCAGCTTTTAAGCTGTAGTTTGCTTTGTGACAAATAAAATGTTTTGTTTACTTTCCTGTTTTTCTTAACTTTTACTCAAGAGAACTTGAAATCTCATTTTGGTAATTGTTTTTCCTTTAGTTTTTGTTTCTCTCTCTCTCTCTCTCTCTCTCTCTCTCTCTCTCTCTTTTTGCTCAGTCCTAGGATTGAGCCTACAGCCTTCCTACTGAGTTAACTCCCTTGTTCTACCTTTCTTTGTTTTATTTTTTGGATAAAGTTTTAGAAAATTGCCAGCTTCCCTAGGCTGTGCTCCTGCTGTCTAGGTTTCTCAAGTACATCCTTGCATTGCAGGCCTGCAGCAGCAAACCTGCCCCTTTATCGTGCTTTGATTCATAATATCACACAAACACACATAGACACACATACAGAGTTAAACACATGCATAGACTTACACACAAATACACATATGATATTTATTAGGTGTCCTGTGGTAACTATGGGACAGTGTTTAAGTTTATAAGGAAATATTTTTATAACTTGAAAAAGTCACATTGTTGAAGGTCATACTGAATGTAATGTACTAAATTTTTTCAAGTAAGTTATAAAATTTGAAATTACGTTTTATCTAATACTTCAAAAAAAAAAAAAAGACATTTTTAGGGCCAGCCAAATAGCTCACTGGATTAAAGTGCCTTCAAACAGGAGCAGTGGCTGGAGGTTCAATCCCCAGGCCTGCAGTGCCAGCCTCATCTCTAGGGCACACTGAGACAGCGATTGAGACTGGGTTTGGTGGCGCATACCTGTAATCCCAGATCTTGGGAGGCTGTAAACATGCAGACCACTACAAGTCCAGTGTAGTGGGGAGACCCTGAACACCCTGTAGACCCTTCCCTAAAATACAAAAAAGAAGACCTTCTTCTAAAAAGTCTTACATAATGAGCTAATTTCAATTTGCGAGATGTGTTTAAAATTTATTTATTAATCAGTATAAATCCATACTGTGTAAGGTTATATTTGACCTGCTTAATAATAATAATAATAATAATAATAATAGTAACAATAATAATAATAGTTTTTTCTTGTGTGGTCAGTGGGGTTTAGTTTCATACTATATTTTTGTGATAGAATTATTGACTTAAAACTATGTCAGAATGCTTTGTGTAAATTCTAGATATTGTATAGCTTACGAACAGCAACACTAGTAATATAATCTTTGTTACCTAATGTACAACAGGTGAGAAAAATTCCATTCAAAGTTTTTCTTCCACTGTGGGTGAAAAAAATGTGCATACAGCAAAAATGTACAGCAAGGTATCTCATAAGCTTAGGTAAAAGATTCATAATTTCATAGTATTAATATACCTATTTTTCATTCATAACTACCCAGAACTTTTTATTAAAATTGAGGCTTCCTGTCATTCTATTTACAGATCTGAAAAAGGCTGTTATCTCACTGCATTGCTCTTGGGGCTTCCAAAATTTGAGGTAAGATAGACGCAGCGGCTGGAAATACTGCTGGGTATAATTGTCACTTCCACCTGAGAACATTATTTTTAGATATTTTTTCAATTATACTAAGCTGTTAAAAATAACTTTTCTCATGAAGAAAAACCTCCTGCTTTACATATGTTATAAAATTAAAAATACTGCTCTAGATTTCCCGAAAAACATACAGCTTACAAATCTTTCTAAAATGAAGAAGTGGGTAAATTTTTTTAAAAAAGAAAAATCATTTTAACAAATTCTTTGTAAAAAGAAATAAGAATATAAGGAAAGAAATAAATTTCAAATGGTTGGTACTAATGTTAGTGTAGTGTTTTTCTTGTTTTTTTTTTTCCAAGAAAGAGTGGCTGTGCTATTCTTAGACTTTTTAAAATTAATTTGATCACTCTGAGAAGTTTATTTTAAGTATTTTGTAGGTTATTCTTCTACTGAAAATGTTCTGCTATTTTTACAACAATTCAAATTCTGCTTAGTAAAAAAGATTAATGTAGTTAGAAGGTATTTTCTCCAGGTCTCGTCAGAGACCCACGCTGTCAACACTCCAGCTCTCTTGGTTTGACCTTGGTCATTAGTGCAAGGAAGTGTTTGACTTAGTTCTGATATTTTATTGTTGACTTTTTACCTACTTGGTCTGTCCACTTTTGACAGTGTGGTACTGAGCTTTTCCATAGTGCTTATTTGATTTTCCATGTCCATTAATATGTGTTTTACATATTTGGGAGCAATGCTATATGTCTCTCTTCCTCTTGCATAGTTCCTTTTACAAGGATGCAGTGATTTTCTTTTCATATCTAAATAAGTCTTGACTTGAAATTCACTTTGTCTGCAAATAGAGTAGCTGAACCTGTTTTCTCCGAGGTTCCTATGAGATGGGGTATTGTTTTCCATCCTTTGACTTCCAGTCTATGAATTTCATTTTTAATCAAATGTATCTCTTGTATACAACATATTTATGAATCTTGCTTGTTGATCCATTCTGCCACTCTTTTTTACTGGTAAATTGAGACCATAAACATTGTTGATTATAACTGATAAGTATTGATTTATTTGTGTCATGTTATTCTCCTGTGATGAGTTCCTTTTTTAACCCTTTATTTTATTGCTTGCTTGCCAAGCAAATTCATTCTGTTTGGGTTCATGGAGTTGTAATCCTTACTATCTCTGTCTAGTATGTCTTTCAGAACATTGTCAAATGCCAGTTTGATGGTCATGAATTTGTTTGAGTGTTCTTTGATATGGAAAAATTTATTTCTCCCTCAATTTTGAAAATAGTTTTACAGAACATATCAATTTGGCTTGGGTTACTTTGGGGACTTGAAATACATCATAAACTCTTCTTAACTTCAAAGTTTATGTGGATAAGTCTGCTGTGATTTTGAAAGTCTTTCCTTTATAAGTGATTATTTTTTCTCTACCAACTTTTAATATTCTGTGCCTGTGTAGAACCTCTGGAATCTTAACTATTACATTCTTTGCTGTAGATTTTTTCTTTGTTGTTCTAATAAAAATGCTAATTGCAGCTCTATATGCTTTACCTATTCTTATATCAAATTCTTCTTGTCTAGCCTTGGGAATTTTCTGCCATTACTTCTGAGAACAGATTGTGTGTGTGTGTGTGTGTGTGTGTGTGTGTTTTCTGCTTTTTCATTGATTCTCATCAATTTGTGTTACTCCTCTTTGCATCATCCAGAAGCTGCTGGTTTGAATTTTTTGTACTGTCTTGCTACTTTTAAGAATCTTTCTCTTCCTGATCGCTAACAGCAATCGTGTCCTCTATAGCTGATATTCTCCTCTCACATTGACTCATTCTGTTGCATCTATTTTCAATAAACTTTTTAATCTTCTGGATATCTAAATTGTTATAGCCTATACTTAAGAATGGGAAACTATGCTCCTTTTCCTTATGTATATATTGAATGTTTTATTTGTGTTATTATTGATGTATCTCTTGACACATTAATTGACTATTGTGCAATTATTTTATACCTTGAGAATAACTAAATATTAAATTTCATTTCACTGTTAAAATTTATCTAGTTTTTTTCATTGTGTGTTGTGGTCAACAGTTTAATGGAATATATTTAATCCAGATCACATAATATAAGGTATTATAATTATAGTATTCACCCAAAATGTCAAATGCAAAAGAGTTAGAAGATCTATCTGTGTTCTTCAGCTATGAAGAATCCTTCAAGGGCCTGTATCTCACTCCAGTGTTTTGCATGAGTCCAGCTGGAGGCCTAGAGGCCATGGCAGTGTCTCATGTAAGTCCACACCAAGAATCTCCTCTAAGAAATCCTAAGGGGCGGTGGTGGAAGCTAGAAAGTCTGCACCAGTGGAGTGGAAGATCTGTGGCAGAAGGCTGAGGCATGTGCTCTGGAGCCAAGAGACAATGCTCAAAGTGCATGAAAGAACTCCTCGTCTGAGGATTGCAGCCAACCCATGTGACAGTGAGGACCCAGACTTCTCTCATGGAACCATTAGCCAAGATCTTATCAGGAAAATCAACTATGTTAAGCATTTCAGGAAAATCAACAACATTCCTATTCCACATCCATTATACTTCTTGTCCTTTTTGCAACAGTCCTCATGTTCAGAACCATGCTATTAAGTTCAGCTGGGTGTCTGCACTCAAATTGACCATTAATTAGTCTACCACAGGTGTATTTCCAGTTGACTCTTTGCATTGTTTTGTCAATTTCCATGTGAAATTGGTTTTGCTCGAATACTTTCTTAATCTCTGATAATACCAGAAATCCCAGGCATGAGTCGCATATTTTCACTCCCATTTTAAAATCAGAGACATAAAAAGAAGTCCTCTTTTGGTGTTTCGTTTACAATGAGAATTATATTAAAAATCATGCAAGAAGTCTTATGAAGATTCCTAATGTTAATAGGGACTTTATCAGCTTATATTTTTTGCAGTTCACAGTTTTTAAAAATGTTAAGGAAATTTTTCACCTTCCTCAAATCCTAGTTCTTGTAGATTTCATTAGTGTTAAACCAATGCTTCCTCGTGTCTCAATCTTTGGGCTTTTGTGTTGCCTTTAGTGTTTGCTTGCTTCCTTCTCTATTTTTTGTATTTTTTAGGGAAGGGTCTACAGGGTGTTCAGGGTCTCACTACTAGATTGGACTTGTGGTGATCTGCCTATTTACAGCCTCCCAAGAGCTGGGTGCCACCAAGCCCAGTCTCAATTGCTGTCTCAGCATGAACCCCCGAGAGGCGGTGGCACAGCAGGCCCAGGGATCCAACCCCCAGCCTCTGAGCTTGCTTGCATGTGCTTTAATCTACTAAGCTATTTGGTTGGCACTTCAATCTTTGTATATGTGTTCTTTTCAGATGTATTAAACAAACAAAAACCCTTCCCCCCCCCCAAAAAAAAAGAAGGCATCTGAATATCAAATGTCTTACTTTTCAAATATTGTAATCTCTTAGGCCTTCTCCATTGCTCTTAAATATAAATTTTCAACTGTGAGAGAGCCGGAGCCCACTTTTCAAGCATCGTTTGTCTAATTGTTCTTATCTAGCAGACATGTTTAACCCCAACTCCCACATAAAACAAAAATGTGATCAACAAACATGTAGGGATCAAATGTACCATTATGTAAAACATTACTTAAAGTAATATCTTTGTTTCCCTTTTTTTTAATTGAAATTGCTTCTTATATTTATTTACTATTATTTTTTTTTTCCGCTGTACCAGGGATTGGACTCAGAACTTTGTGCTTGCCAGGAAGGCACTTATTTTGTTGAACTATTTCCCCAGCTGCCTTGCTTCTTATATTTTAAATACATTAATGTTTTTGTCATAGTGTTTATTTATCTCTGGAAATTAGGCAATTCATAAATTTATTAACAATTTGCATGTGCTATGATTTTATTTCTTTATATATAAATTTTCATAAGTTTTTATAAATTAATACTATGTATCTATAATGAAAATATTATACATGCTAGATTCACTACCTTTACTAGTCCCCTGTGCTTCATCCATTTAGCTATCCACCATGAACTCTGAACACCTGACAATCACTATTAAAAGTAGCATTGTTCTTTCTAGATATGTACTATTTTTTCTTTCTTTCTTCTTTTTTCTTCCTTCCTTCTTTCCTTCCTTTTATTCCTTCCTTCCTTTCTTTTTTGTTTTTTGTACTGAGAATTGAATTCAGGACAGTGTACTTGCCAGGCAGGAGCTTGTGCCACTGAGCTGTATCCCCAGCCCCTCTTGACTATTATATTAGAATGGTCCAGCAAAGTTTCTTCTTTGACTGACATCTTTTCCTTAGTAACATGCTTTTAAGGTTATGTCCTTTTATGGTTGAAGTGTTTATTCCTGAATAATATTACCAGGTATAGATTTACTAGTTTATTTATCCATTCACCTCTGGAACAATATTTTGTTTACTTTATTTTCTGGTTTGCAAGAACCATCAAAATTTTTCATATATTTAGACCATATTTATTTGTTATCATTTAGATAAAAACGAGTTTCTGAAAAGTCTCATGTTTTTTAAAGATGATTGTATCATTAAAGTACTACACTCTTAAGAACATTAATTGTTTGAAGAATTCATAATTGAATGTATATAGAGGAAGGGGGATTTTAAAGACTTGTTCCCTCAAACTCTCTCTTTCTCTCTCTCTCTCTCTCTCTCTCTCTCTCTCTCCATTCTATTTTCCATGGTTTGAGCAAGAGCCACCAAAAATGCACTGGAAAATTTAGACCACACATACTTTTTATGGTTTATACAAAAAAAGTTTTATGTGAGGTTGAATTTAAAGTGGTAGACTAATGTATCCACATAGTGCTGGCTTTCTGGCATAAAGAATGTAGGACTTTGGGGAGTCATTGAAGCTTCCATGGAGATTTTGTAACAAGGCCTGGAAGGTCAGGCAAAAATGTGTGATAAGGTCGTCATTCCTTCCAGCATACCTGAGAGAGCAATGCATGAAGCAGTAAGAGTGATCCTAAAGGTGCAGTGGAGATGCCAGGCAACTGGAGGTGCTAGAAGCATGGAATGTCAGGAAAGAGAATCCAAAGGCAGGGAGCAGAGCTAGCCAGGAGAGGGGACTTGTGGGTTGCACCGAGCAAAGCCAGAGCGCGGGCTGGTCAAGCCTTTGATAACTCAGAGCTCATCACAACTTGTCTTGTTGCAAGGTGCAACTTGGGCTAATTTGGCATTTCACATATCTATTTTCTTTGTTTCATGAAATTTCACCCTCTTAAACCAAAGATAATCTTTCAGAGTAGCTTTCCTAAAATTACAAAAAATAATAATTATAATGCATATGTCCTTCCTGCATCAGTCCCTAGAAATAGGGATGAAGTCACCTTGACATCCTTGATTCAACTAATTAGAACAGAGTGTAGCACATGACTGCATGAGGAAAAGGTGGATTCAGTTTTCTGCATAAAGAACAACGAAATTGCGTCATCCGCAGGAAAGCGGGTGGAAATTGAGACCATGATGTCAAGTGATATAAGCCTGAGAAAGAAAGTTAAGCATCAAATTGTTTCTCTCATAAGAGAAAACTGAATTATGAACACATCTTTAAATCTGAACACATCTGTAAATATGAACACATCTGTAAATATGAACACGTCTGTAAAACGAAGGAAAGACACCAGGAAAAAGGATTTTTGGAAATGAAGACAGGGATGGAGGAAGAAGAGGGAGAAAGAGTCAGGGTAGGAAAGTAACATAATTGAGAAGGATTCAATTGTATTACATATATGTACCAATTCACCATTTGAATATAATTACTGTGTACTGTAAATGTGCACTGGCATTTTTTAAGTGGTACTGATTACCTAGAAACTGGTGCTGGTTTAACCAGCAAAGTGTATGTTATATAATCATGCAGAGAAAAATCTCGAAGCAGATTTACGAACATTTATCATAATTAATTCTAGACACATTTGTTTAAATATTTCACTACAAAATATATTACTTTATAGTCAAATTAAATAATATATTCTAAGGTTTTAAAATTTATTTGTACAGAATTTAGTATAACTTGAAGCAAACTTTTATTTTTGGTAGTGTAATTTGACCTCTAACTCATTAATAAAAGTAAGTGTTTTATCAAATCTGGTGCTAGGTAGCATTTTGCTTTATCTACAGAAGGCAGAAAGATCTGGCAGCTGTTTTCCAGGCTTCCTTTCTCGATGAGACCCAGACCCCTAGGCTCTGAACTGTGAGACCGTGCTGGGAAGCAGCAGACAATGTGGCGAAGCTCAGCCAGGATCGGAGGCAAAGGCGGAGCCTCATCTCCTCCAGAAGCAGCTACTGCAGCAGGACTGTGGGGCTCTCCTTGGCCGGCTTCCATTCAGGCTGCAGTAAAACCAGAATGGCAGTGAAAATGATGCCCTTGACCAACTGGCTCCGTAGCTAAAATTTTATTTAGCTGTGATTTTAAAGCCTTCTTGTTCCTGGATGTTTTCCAAGATGGATTTTATAGTTTTTCCTATGTTATTGTGCAATATATATATATATATATATATA
>NDGM011176525.1:0-12209 GCA_002564305.1 Octomys mimax | reverse complement strand
CACATTGCTATTTTTCTCAATAAAATTAATAAAATATAAAAATAAAAAAAGACCTGCCTGAATTTGCTGTCGATTTGCTGCCAACATAATTCATTGACTGTGTTTTTATCCCCAGGAAGTACAGTGCACTTTCCATGTACAATATCCGACAGATACATCTATTTTAACTTTTATTTTTGAGACCTCAACTCTATACAGGCAGAATGTGTACTTTTACTTTAAAAATTAATAAATTTTTTACATGACTCGGGATCATTTTTTCAAGTGTTTGCAATACAATAGACTTTGGTGGCATAGCTGAAACTTTTTAAAGACAGGAAGAAATAAAACTATTAAAAAGATACAGTGAATGAAAGCTACAGAAGCACAAGTTAGAATCGGTAAGGTCATGTTGAGAAGCATCACGAAGCCTTCCAAGCTAAATCCAATGACTGTTCCTTCCCTCCATGACAAAGGCCAGAATGCTGCTCACTCTGGGGTCCCCCTGGAGCCAAGCTTGAATCAGGGACCAGACTTGTGGGGACTGCCTTGAGCTGAGTGCGTTCAGGTACTGTGGTCACTGGGTGAAACACAACCTTGAAAGAATTGTACTCAAACAAGTATCTCACTGATAGCAAAAAGGAAACAAAGAAACAGGAAATCTTTGGAGCAAGTGTCCAGAGTCAGGAGCAAGAGCAGGCACCTGTGGGAAGAGAAAGAAGAGATCAGAAAAAGAGGAGTGGATTGCATCTGATGACCATCTGTCCGAAGTGTAGTCCAAGAAAAGACATGGTTCAGCAGAGGCAGCGAGCCTGAGAAAGGCCTAGAAAAAAAAAATGAGACTTACACTCAGGATACACGTTCCATTGTCCTACTTTTATTTTTTGTAGCTATTTTTGCTATTTTCCTATCCCTTCCTTTCCTTCCTTTTCTGAACATACTTTGGCACACCAAAACATTTGCCCAGCAGTCAAATCATTGTTCCCAGTAAGAACACTGACAATATTTTATTCTGGGAGACAGCTGACTTCCTTGGTAAATTCCTTAGGGTAGGCTCAAGCACACTCACTGCAACATCTCTGAAACAAACATTTTCCCATGCAGGCCACCGTATCTGTTTGCTCAGGGGCTCCGGGCTGTGATTAGGGCCCTCAATTTCTTCACACATCCCCTGAGATGAGCCTGGGAAGCACTGAGGTGGAAAGAAATCAAGTAGAATAAAGAGGGGGAATCTGCGAACAGTAAAGCCACCCTGGAAAATCAGATATCTCTGGAAGAGGCGAGAAGAAATGATATCCCAGAAGCCCTTCTAGAACTTGCCTTAACTTCGCCTCTACTTCCTTCCCCATCAGCTCAAACCCCTCATGAGGCACCTGAGCCACAAGGGTGGGGTTTTATCCCTCGCTGCAAGTAGCTTCACAGGAGAAAGCTCTGCACTGCTGTAATCCTGCCAGCCATGTGTCATTTCACTTTGTGAATTAAGTTGAGTCAGCCTGAAAAAAGGTCCTCGGTTGCAGAGGAGGAGCCGCTCCATCACCCCTTGGGTCTGAAGACAAGCGTTCATATTTCCAACTCAAGAGAAGTAGTCAGTTTTCTTCCTCAAATTCTCTCTTCTGTATTTCTAAGAATGTTTCCCAGAACTTTCTACAACCAGAACCTAATATTGGCACAAATGATTAAGCTCACCCGCCCGGCTGAAGTTTTCCTCTGACTAGATACTTTCCCTGCAGAAGAGCAATGAGGTCATGCTCGAGAACACAGCCCCGATTCCACTCTCTGTGCCTCCTCTCCATCTCCTGGATCTTTAACCCACATGCAAGCCACATAAAAGCTCAGAACCCACTAGACCTGACTGATTCCTTCAACACCTGTGCTGAATTCAAATCAGGAGCTAAAGAAATCACGACTTCTCTTCTGTGCTCTAGGCACTATTCCAGCTTTGACTCATATGTGTCTAAAATATTTAAGCAGTATGATTCTTCCAGATCATTATTAGAACTGATTTCCCTGGAAACTAGCGGGAGGAGGGACAGGTGCCAGACTGACCCAATCAACCAGGTGACAGAGCCTTTCTGAAGCCGGGAGAAGTGTCTCCTCTGTAGACTGCAATGAAGCATAACTGTGGTCCCTAAACCATCTTCCTAAAGGCTGATGACTTCACACATTGAATTCTTTCCTTTACTCCTCTGTTCTTCCAATATATAATCTTTGCTATTTTAGTTAGACAGCCCCTAAACAGCTCAACCTGCTTCAAAAATGTTCCAGTAGTACCACGATGTGCACGACTCTGTCTGCAAAACTTTGGTTAGGAAAAAAATGAAAAGAAACAAAGAAATTTTTAGGTGACCTCTTTCTTTTTGAAAACTAGGATATGCAGATAAATTTAAATAGTGAAGTGAAGTTGAGAAACAAGTGGAAAGCTTTACAATGAATATAGGACAGCAGGGCCAAGTGGAACACAGAATAAAGTGGTTGTGGGGTGGAAACAGAGTCTTGTGGAGCCTCCTGTTTTTGCTGTATGTGGCCCCCATCCCCCCAAGGAGGGGGTACAGGAACTCATTCATCTCCTGCCCAACCCTGAATCAGAATGCATAAGGCCCCGGAAGAATGCTTTTGGGGCCGACAGAAATCCTGTTGTGGCAAGCTCTTAGTTTTATGTATTTGAAACCTATAGTTTGTGCCTTATTTTCAGGCAAAAAAAAGAGATAGATAGATAGATAGATAGATAGATAGATAGATAGATAGATAGATAGAGTGGGCATCAACTGCTGAAGGAAATAGGAGGTGGGAGACAACATGAACATTTGAATCTCAATTTCTACATCTCTGGACAGTAATCCATTCAAATAATGCTCAGCCCAGCGCCAAGTCGGGCCCCAAATGGCAGAGTGAAGATCTGAAAAGCTCGGGAAATAAATGAACTGCCTGCTTTTCATTACGCTCTGGTCGCAGGACGGGGATACATCTGGTTTTCTGATTACACTTTCCCGTAGTAAAGAAAATTCTAGCCTTGCAGGTCAAAGCAGCTGATGACCAGCCAGCTCCAATTACTGACCTGACCTGCTTCTAACCTCAGTGGGAGAAAAGAAAACCCTTTTTATTCATTCTTAGAAACAAAATATGGGTGTAGAAGGTGGTTGGTTTTTTTTTCCTTGATTAATTAAAGTTGCTTATTCAAATTGTGCTTTGGTACATAGTCTTTAATTATAAACAAAATAATGCCTGGCTTCCTCTATAAAACAACACTCAAAGGCCAGGAGAAAGAAAGACTAGGCCCTTTTATTCTGGTAATAAAAACAACAAAAGCACTGTAATTTCAATATGGCATTTAGAACTTGATTTGTTCTATTTAATGAATAAAAGATAATAGTATTTCTCAAAGGAGACAGTGTCTATTAAGATTAGGCTTTTTCAGTGTTTTTTTAATGGCCACCACTCTACTAGCCACTGCGAACTTCCAAACAAATGTCACCGTGACTTCCAATGAACTCAGCTGAACAGCACTTCAGACTTAGTTGGTATAACCTGAAATACATTTGCTGGTCTGCTGTAGCTGTGCCACAAATGTGTCTCATTGGCTGACTCCCCACAGCGAAGGGATTGAACAGTAATCTCCTGTGGAATCTTCCAACATTTTAGAGCAACAGAAAAAGTACTTTCCTCTCTGTTGAGAGCGGCCCTTAGCTCCCAGGAGGAGTAGGGCCACCATCTCTCCTTGTA
Organism: Octomys mimax; assembly: GCA_002564305.1. Classification (NCBI taxonomy): domain Eukaryota; kingdom Metazoa; phylum Chordata; class Mammalia; order Rodentia; family Octodontidae; genus Octomys; species Octomys mimax. Next base: position 8,510 of record NDGM011176525.1, on the reverse strand, counting down.
GGTTACCATTCAAAGGCCACTTCCCTCTTGGGGAATATAATTTCGATGTTATAATTGATGTTGCCAATCTGCAATTGGCAAAATTTGGTTCCCGTATTCTGTAAACATTACTTTTTCAGATGGTTTAAGCTAATTCTAAAAAGACACAGTATATGATGAAATCATTATTTCCAATGTATTTCGTCATTTTTTTTTAAAATTTAAGTTCATTGGTGCATTTTGAGTATATACAATGATCACATTCATTATAAGGAATTTGTACCTATCCATGATACACCTTGATTTGTCTCTTTCTTGAAGTAATCATTTTTGGAACTGTGCATAGTGGTGCAAGCCTGTAATCCCAGTGCTCAGGAGGTTGAGACAGGAGGCTTACTATGAGTTTGAGACAAGCCTGAGGGCTGCATAAAGTGAACACAAGGCCAGCCTGAACCACATAGCAAGACTCTCTCTCACAAGAAAAAAAAAAATCATTTTTAAGCTCATGACCACACATGATGTTTGAAGATGAATATTCTTCAACCAGGAATGATGAATCAGTAAGCATGTTCCCCACTCTCCCACTCCCCCAAGCCCCATCAGTGTCACTGTTTCTCTAATACATTATAAAATGAGCAGGCTTCACCTCTTGTTCCAAAGAAATAATTAAATAATAATTTTGGTTTACGCTTTGGTCCATTGTGGGGAAGACATATTCGTTTGAGTAAGCTAACATACCAAAGAAGAGAGAGTGAGTGACCAGGCAAGAATCGCTCCTTGAGTCGCAACTGAATCCAGCCTCAGAGCTGGGTTTACTCTTTGTTGGAACATCTAAACCACATCCAATAAGTGAATGCTGATTCTCTGGAAGCTCTTCGTGGCAATGGACCTGAATAATCCATAGATACTAGTTTTATTGATTACAGATTTTAGTTAAGCGACACGAGGAAAAATACTAACGTGTGGATTCCTTGTAGCATGGCTGGGTCTCCCTTTATAGAGTGAGTTTATTTCAGTTCTGCTTCAACGTGCATGTTGGTAAACTATTAGGAATCCAGCTCCACAATGGCTGGGACTAAGTCTGAAGAGTTACTGGGGTCCGAAAAATATTGCATTAACTAGTGAGAGTATTGGAAGTCAGTGGAGGGACATGGACAAGAGGTCACACGTGCTAAGCCGCCCAGTGCAGCAAGAAGGGCTCCGGGACCTGCAGGACGGAGGGTCGCAGAGCTCGGCCGAGGACGGTAAATCCCACGGGCCACCGCCTGCGGGGAAGGGGCGTCACGCGAGGCTCCTGTCCAACCATGACGTTCCCACAGCCACCGCGCTCTCACGGTGGAAGCCCCAGTGTGCCGAGGCCGGAAGCTCCTCGCTGACTGCGCTCCTGCTTTGCATTCTGCTCGCCTTGAGACGGCCTCCTTTCCCTCTGCTGCCTGCTGTGCGATTCAGAGCGCGCCTCTTTGTTGTTCTGGGCTCCCCATGCAAAGCAGACTGCACCCACACTCCGCTCAGACGCTCATCCGTGACCGTGAACGGCTTTCTCGCCCAAGGTTCGTCTCATCCAAAAGGAATGCCCCTTTTGTTGTGAGGCTCCGACAGCTTGCGTGTTTTCAATCAAGTCTATGTCCTTTCATGCACTGGGTATTACGTCTAGCAGAGCTTGAAGATCCAACACAGTCTTAGGGACAATTACAATCACAAAAATAACAATACAACAACCATAAAAAAATCAAAGGAGGTAATGAAATGCGGCTGGCCGTGCCTGCTTAGCAGAGAAGCATACCCTCTCTGGCCCGGCTGTGGGCACACATGTGGTCTCTAGCTCGCCCCACTGCCCGCAGAGCGTGTGTGGAGTCAGCCGCGCTGGGTCCCCGCGCTCCCGGGCCTCCTTTCCCGCTGCATGCTGCCTGCCCTTCTCCCAGAGGCAGCTCCCACGGGGCAGCCCCTGTCTCCCCACCTCCGCCCCCGAGGGGTCTCCAAACAGCGACCCGGCTATTTCCTGGACACCAGTGTGAAAGCTCCCCGTGGACTCTGATGCTGCCCGACGACCCTCCCCTCCCTTCGTGGTCAGCCCTCAGTTTCCCCCACGTACCACCAGTGCCCCTTCGCTCTTGCGTCTTGATTTCCCATGATTCCGGCCTCTAGACCTCCTGCCTTCCAAATGTGTGCAGCTCACCCTGGCACACACCCGGAACTTTCCGGTGCGGGTTCCTACACCTCCTGCATCCTGCCTGGGACAGCAGCAGGCGGCTCCACCAGGGCCAGCCCTGGGAGGGCCACCACCGCCAGCGCTGACTGTCCTAATGTGCTGACACCAGTGTCCGCTCATCATCTTAGGGCAGTACTAACTGCGGCGGCCTCTCCCACCTCGTCTTCCCTCACCCAGGGCTCTGTTGCTCGGGTCTGCAGTCTCCGCGCTCCAGCCCTCACGGGAGAGCCCTGCCTGCAGGACAGCCAACCCAGGGACTGGAGACAGGGAGGACCCGCGGACCTTCCTCCCTAGGACAGGGACAGCCCGAGAGAATTACCAGGGACTCCAGCTCATCACCGTTGTATCTCTTACCACCATCCAAAATTATCTTTCTAATGTGTATTTAGTTATTTGCATTTATTTTTGTGGTACTGGGAATTAAATCCAGGACCTTGGCACTGAGCCACATCCCCAGCCCTTTATTTCTGTATTTGCTGCATTACTAAAATGCCCAGGCTGGACCTGACCTTGCAGTTGCTGCTGGGACTGCAAGTGCACACCACGTGGCCTTATGACCCCTTGCTGGGATCTCGCAGCCAACCACTCAGCTGCGCGGTGCCCCCTAATTCCCAGACATCTCTCACCTTGGTGAGAAGCCCGGCTTCTCTTCCTCGTGGAGCCACTTCTGCATCGGCTTGTAAGTCCCCACAACAAGGATTCTTTTCTTTTCTTTTTGTTTGTTTGCTCTATAAGGTTTCTTTCTTTCTTTCTTTTCTTTTCTTTTCTTTTTTAGTTTAAGGAGAATAAACATAATTTTAAAAAATACAGAATTTCAAAACAAGCTGCTGGGGAGATAGCTCAGTGGTCTACGCGCCTGCCTAGCAAGCACAAGGTCCACAGTTTGATCCCAGGTACCGCATGACCTGGAAGCCAATGAACCCTGGGTGTGCGGGCCCCGAAATCTGGTGTGGTGCACACCTGTAATCCAAGCACTGGGGAGGCTGAAGCAGGAAGATCACTATGAGTGGGAGCTGTGTAACAAGATCCCGTACCAAATAAATAGGTAAATACATAAATAAATAAATGATTTTTTAAAAATTAAAAAACAAGAACTTCAAAACAAGATAAGAAAGTAACACTGGTTGTCATATTGCATACTGTTGGATATATACAAATATATAATATATCTACACACACACGATAGCTAAGATAATCATACTACTAATTTCTGTTGGTTCATTGAAAGGAACAGTTGATGCTTGTTTGATCAGCTTTGCATGTCTGTGCTGAACAACAAGGATTCGGGTCAGGAACTAACCCCAGGTCCACATGGAAAGCGCAGGACACACAGTAGCTATGTTCTTTCACTTACTGTATTGAATTATAAATATTCAGGTGTTTCTTACCTCAGTGCTCCTGGGATGAAGGCTGGCTATGCCCTCTTGGGCAGGGGCCAGCGCACACTGTGGAGTGTTGCCCAGCATCCTTGAGCTCCACCCATTGGAGCCAGGCGCACCCCTCCAGTCCCTGCATGACCATCCAGTGTGTCTCAGGATGCTGTGAGGTGCCCGGACCTTCGCTCCGTCAAGCAGGGCTGACCTGAGCGGTTGGCTCCTCACTGCCAGCCCCTGCCTTCTCATCCCCACAGCCGGCACATGGTTGTCACCTGCCGCCCACAGAACTCACGACAAGGTGGTGCCCTCTGTCTTAAGCACTGGCGGCTCTGAAGCACATATCTGGAGTGGAGCTTTTTGGTAACCACAGACAGGTCATGCTCCGTGTATAGTGTAGTGGAATTGTGAAAGGAACTGAAGTAGTGGTGCTGTATTATCAGGCCTGTGCAGAGTGACGCAGAGCCCCTGCTCAAGAAGGACGATAACTCATTATGTAAACTAGTAGTAATAAAGAATGTTGCTTTAGGAAAGTGCTCCTCATTTTAGGAGGAAAAAACGGGCAATTAGAGTCAGGCTGATGCAGTTTGCTGTTTCCACTTTTATGCAAAGGAAAGAACACCTTAGCTGAGCAGGTCACGTTGCCAGCAGTATTTTCCCCAGTATTAAGTTGCATTAAATCTCGCTGAAGCAAGCAGCTCCAAATAATGTATCACACTTGCAATACATCCTCCGGCTACGAGACAGCACTCACTGGCCGTGACCCTGCTGCTCCACAAGATCTGTGCTTGATTAAAATGTGCATTTTAAGCCCTAAAAGAAGCCACCAATTTTGAATTTCTTTCCTCCTCATCCAAACCACACAGCCAATTACATCTGCCTTTTCCTTCAAAAGCCTCCTTTCTCCAAAGAACCCTGCTTGCCTTTATCCAAGGATTATGACAAGAGGCAAAGAAACACAAGCTTGCTTCTCTGGGAAAGACCTGCTAAGTAATTAAAAGTTTTCCCAGTAAAGGATCTATCCATTGCTTTAGGACAAAGTTTGGCTTCAAGCAAAGAACCAAATTAAATTAAAACCCACAAGTAATTGGTTATAAATGGCATTTATTGAATCTTATCCCTGGTCTTTATTCTGTATGATCAGGTGATAACATTCTTTTAAATTCTCTAAAGTAGATTATCCTACTAAACTAAGCCACCTCATCACACACACACACACACACACGCACACACACACACACACACACTAGGTTTTTTAATGCCAGTTTCTTTTGTACAGTTATTCAATCGAAAGTCATGAATAAAATATCACGTGGTCTGCTGGAATATGATACATAATATGAAGCTCTCTCTCTCTCTTAACATTAATTGAGCACAACTGAGAGAAGATGGCAATGGTCCTTATGGGGCTTTGACTGGTAGAGAGTGGACCCAGCCACCCAATGTCATTAGTGGCTCCCAGTTGGAGGTGTAGATGTTCTTAATATCATATGTTCCCCTACAAAGAATAATTGCTTCTCATATTTGTGACTGTAGTATTCCCTTTAGAAGTGCTGTAAATGGCACACTGAATTTCATTGAAATAAAATGCTTATAAAATGCTGAATGCTCCCTACATGGGGAAGACTCCTGCACGGTGAGTGTACAATACCAAAATGCCAAGACACAGTGCTTGAATGATGGGCTCACGCCCATGACAGGGCGAGGCCAACTGAAGGTTAAAGACATGTAGCACACGGAAGAAAGGAACTGAGGAAAATCTATAAGTTGAGGTGATACTTTGCTTCTGTTTTATTTATTTGTAGTGAGGATTGAACCCAAGGCCTTTGCACTGAGCTACATCGCCAGAACTTTTAAAAAATTTGAGACAGCGTCTTGCTAAATCACTATGTGCCAGAGCTGGCCTGAAAACTGCGATCCTCCTGCCTCGGGCTCCCAGAGTGCTAAGGTTACAGGGCTGTGCCACCTTGCCCTACTTATTTAAAGAAAAAGAATGATTAAGTAATCATTTGAAAAAGGGAAAATGCATCACCTGTACTGTGTGTCCATCAGAGGCGGCACAGGATCCACCAGTGCCTCAAGGTCCAGTGCCTGTGACAGGGTCAGCAGCAAGCCCCTGCCAGCTGTGAGCCATATGAGCAGTGTTGCTGCGGCACTGTCCCGTGCACGGCGTCCTGTCCTCATGCACACCCAGGCCCCTTGGCCTCCGCGCACCCCTCACCAATGGCAGCTTTAACAGCTGTGTGCTCATGAGCTGAACCTGAGCCTCTGCACCCGGCTGGCTTCGTGGAGCTCACGCTCTGAACAGCACCCGCTTCCTGAGCAGCGACTCTAGCGACTGCTGGCCTCCGGATCTGTGGCCTGGGATGGTGCCTTCTCTCTTGCTAGGCCTTGCTGCGATGCTGGTTCCCTCCTGATGGGCATTGCCATGTTCATTGCAGTCCTCCTCCTTCATTCTCTAGGCAAAGCCCCAGCCCTGCTTTCACTCACACTGGCTTCTGGGCAGGACTGGAGGTGAGCCCAGCAGATCCACACAGGTGCCTGGCCTCTGCTTTTCTGCCCAGCCTCCGAACCCCACATGTTCTTGGTTCACCTGACCTCTGACTCATCTCCCAAGTGACTGCTTCTCCCCCTTGCTTTCTTGCATGTGCAATACCCACCTGCTATCTCCTTGCTTCCAGAGAGCCCTTGGCCTTTATTTCCAAGAGAAAATCGAAGCATCTGGTCCCCAGGCCACACCTGCACCCATTGGTGTCCATGTCTGTTCCTCCTTGTTCCCTAGCAATGCAGCCCCTTCCTGGTTGGGCAAGGCCTGCTTCCTTCCCTGCTTATCTGCCCACAGGCATCCTGATCCTTGCCTTCCCTGTTCCACTTCTTTGTGTGACATCAACAGGAGGCACAGCCTGGAGGATTAAGACCAAAGCCAAGGAAGACCCCACCCTCCTACCACTCCCCACCTTGCCCCCACCACCGCTCCTCTTTAGGGTTCATCTCCATCTCCCAGATGTCTAGACAGCTGTCCACTGCATTTCCTCCTCTAACCCCTTCTTCCTCTATACTCACCTTTTAGGTCTGTGGTTCAAGATACATTTTTCTTTGTACCTCTAATCCTCTTGTCCAAGCACCCCCTTCATAAGCCAGAGGGGACCACAGTTTGCAGGCCCCCAGACCAGATAAAGGCTACTGCATTCTTTCTTGTTACCTGGGTTTATCTTTGGTCTTCCTCGTCCCCCACCACTGAATCCATTGAATCATAAACTCCCACAGAGGAATACACGTTCTGTAGTTCACCACTCTTCTGAAGAGCAAGTGGCAATAAATTCAATGCCCACCAGGTGAGCAAATGAATTCAGCAATGCAAGCCTTCTATTTCTGCTGTCTTTTGTCTATTTCCTTTCTCCAATGCAATGAATGCTCCTCCTGACCAATCTTTAGCTCTTTATTGTTTGTTCATATTTTATTCTGAATAGATGTGTTCTTCCCTGAGGCAGAGGTGGACAGACTTGGTCCATCCTTTTGGTCCCACAGGCATTGGAGTACCTAAATGACAGAGCTCATCCAGTGGATTGTATTGAATGGGGCATCGATCATGACAACAAGATCGAGGGGAGCAAAGCAGAGATGGGGCCCCACCAGTGAGAAGAGCTTACAGGGACAAGGGAATCCTGGGAGTGTAATTGCCAGCAATTTCCTCTGATTACAGAAAATGGAGATGCTATTCTACTCTACTTTTTGCCAGTCAAACAATGCTTTGAGGGTTTTGTTCCAACTCCAGTCCTCCTACATTCTGAAAAATGTGACAACATATGGTGCTTTGAGAGAAACACCGCCAGGAGGGTGGAAGGGAGAAAAGCTGGTGGGCTGGAGGGTGGTTGAGAATTGGTGAGCTCAAAAGCTCAGGACTGCTTGGCCCAAGGAGGGAAGGCTGAGAAATGGTGGATCTACTCCCCTCCGCTACTCCAGGCAGGGTCACTGGAGCCAAGGAAGACTGAGGCAGACATCAACAACCTGTGGAGGTGGGTGTTAGTTCCATACCAGGGAATAATTTCTAATGATAAAAGACTGAAAAAGGAAGAAAACATCACTGAAAGATGGGGTTCACCACTGTCAGCATGTGCGAAGGGGCTGGGTGATGTCGTCCAGACCCCCAGGAATAGGCTGCAAGTGCTGAGTGAGAGGTGTAGGTCTTGCCATGTCAGCTATGGGCACCACCCTCCTCATAATGTAGGCTGCAGGGGACGAGAAACGAGCCCCAGAGTGATAGTGACTGCCACCTGCCAGCCCCAGATGTGTGCCTCTCTTCCAAACAGCATCCTTCCCAGAGGAAAGGGTTCCAATGGACCATCTTGGAGTTTAGATCAAGAGATAAAGAGAAAGGGTGAGGACAGATATGGTGGGAGGCATCTTTGGGTAAATGAAAGAATAAATAGTTAAAAACTATGGCATACAGAATATCTGGTTTTCTAAAAAGAATTAAATGCTGTCAGGCATGGAGAGGCCTCCGTACAAGCCCAGCTCTGAGGGAGGCTCCAGGAAGAGTATCGCAGCCTCAAGTCCTCCCTGTGTGGCTTAGAAACTTAGTGAGACCTGGTTTCAACATTTTGCAATGCTGTAAAATGAAATAAAAGCCTAGGGCTAGAGCTCAGTGCCCGAGTGGCTCTATGTTCAATTCTTCTGGGCTGAAAAGAGAAGTTTAAATGCTAATTACAGGTATAAACAAAGTAAAGCAGGCAACAGAAAGGGAACAGATGCTGCCAACACCCCCTCTCCCCAGGTCACAAACCAGGGCCACCTGCCTGGGAGCAGAAACCGTCTCACAGCTTTGGTCTCCACGAACTTCAGAGTATGAACCAAGAGGACATGCAGGCAAAAGCCCCCGAGAAGCTCACATGTTGATGGTCCTTGACACTGCTCTGGCTGTCCAACTCAGGAAGGGACACTCTAGGCAG
>NDGM011176517.1:0-10362 GCA_002564305.1 Octomys mimax | reverse complement strand
TGAGTGCTGCTGGGATTATGGGTGTGAGTGCTGCTGGGATTATGGGTGTGAGTGCTACACCCATCCTGGGGAGGATAGCCAGAGTGAAACAGACTTGCTCTCTGTAGCCATTTGTTGCTGCTACTCCTTCCATTTCCTGTTTTGCTGTTTTCCTCCACCATGAATTGCTGCCCTCTTCCTTGTGCCAGTTTGCCTTGGAGCCAACCGAGTAGCGACTGAAACCCCCATTAACTATGAGCTAAACCTTTCCTTTTTTCCTTAACTTTGGGTTTCGGGTATTTTGTCCCAGCAATGAGAGAAGAGTAACTGAGACACCACCATTGCCAGAGCTTATCTGAGTCCCGGTTGTCCATCATCACCTGGAAAACTTCCAGGGGGCATCTGGTGGGCCTTGCCCCACCCTCCCCTCACTCCTGCCTGAGCTCTGCTGGACGCAGGTGGTTTGGCTTGTGTCTAGTTGTTCCCTCAAAGCCTCATGTAAGTCAGGGGATAGACGTGGCTGCAGGAGCAGCGAGCGGCTTGAGGGTGGGGCAGAGGACCAGGGCGGGGCTCGAGGGGCGGGGCTAGAGAGGCGTGAGCCCTTGAACTGGCAGCGTGCACTCTGCTCCTCCCACCAAGCCGGCGGTGTCTCTGAGGTGTGGCGCTGGTCATCCTAGACACCGGCCGTGCCCCGACCTCTCCTCCAGACCCTGTAGCGTGGGGCAGCAGTGTGTGGCTGAGGCTGCCTTGACAGAGAGGAGCTGCGTGGAGAAGACACAGGCCCTGGCCCTCTCTCCTGAGCAAAGAAGGCGCTAAGGTCTTGCTGCATAATTCTGGCTGTTTTAGACTATGAAACTTCCAGTAACTGTGAGCTAAATAAACCTTTCTTTCCTTCATTTTGAGGGCTGGGTGTTTGCCCCAGCAATGAGAACAGAGTAACTAAGACACCAGGCCATGGTCATTGCCCAGGAAGACTGCCTCTGGAACCTGAACCAAAGTGCCTGGAAGACTGCCACAGGGACCTGCGGGTGCTGTGTGCGGACCTGCCCCGTGCCGCCCCACCACCGAGAGCACCTTGCAGAACAGTGGTCCGCCCACCTCACCTCTGGGTCCTCCCTGAGCCACACCTTGCCTCACCCACCAACAAGGTGGAAGCCACACTGAAGCCCACATAGGCAGAGCCTTGGTGAGGCTGTCCTGCCCCCCACTCTCCTGAGTCCTACTCAGTCTCGACCCTCACCCCTACCTTTGCTATAGAGTCAGGGAGGACATTGGGAACTTCAAAAATGGCAAAATGAAGTAAAAAAGGCAAGCTGAAACCTCCAGCTTATCCAAAGCAGGTCCAGAGACAAGGTCGTGGAAGAACTTGGAGTCACACAGCGAAATTTCTGAGAGGATAACAAGTGAAGTTAAGAAGCAAGTCCATGAGGCTACAGAGGAAATCAGGTCAGAAATAATTTCTCCGGTAAAAAAGGAAAGCGCCAGACCCTCAACTGCACGAAGATGGGGGGCTCGCTGCACATGCATATTCTGGTGGTGAAACTGGCATCAGTGAAGTCATTAGGAGGCAAAATGGGAAAGCCTTTTTATTGATGTTACCTGACTACCTAGCAGTCATTTCCTGTTAGTGTGTCAGAAATGTCCCTCCAGCCAACACTTATTTTTATCATGCTGTCAGTTCTCAGGGCAGGCTGCTCCATGAGGTGCCCCCAGAGTCGCACTTTCCAAGACCCAAGAATCAGACATATTGATTCTTTCATTGCAACTGTGAGAGGCTGACTACTTTCCATGGCCAACAGCACCCAGCGATGGTGCAGTGAGCTTTAGATTGAAGGTCTCCTACCCTCAGTCTTCTTCACTCCGCCCCTGTTATTCTTGAACACCCTCAGACAAAGTGCTGCTAGAGTAGCTCTTTCTTCAAGTGGGAGATAAATTGTGACCCAAAGCTCAAGCTTGCAAATGCGTCACTGTCCAGTGAAGAGCTGGTTAACCATGATGGTGCACTTAGTGTGTTGCAAAAGTAACTTGTCCACACCTTTAAAATCTTAAATTTAAAGATTCTTATAATGAAGGAGAGTATAACTTTCAGAAGAACACCCATGTCTTGGATCTCTGACCAGCAACAGATGATGCAATTTATCTCTGATGCTGATTGGCTCTTAAAGCCTGAGATTTCCCCAACTCAACATCAAAGAGATAAATGTCTTGGTTCTTATCATCGGGATGTAAGCAGACAGGGTACAACTTTCTCGCTAAGTGAGGCTGCTCTGCATTGCTCTGACCAGGCCTCTCCTGTTCTACAGCATGCTGTGTCTTTGCTTTCCTGGAGGCTCCTGCATAGCAGCTCTGACAGTGACACTGGCCCTGCTGAGTCCCCCTGTGGCTTTGGTCGGGGACACCCAAAGTAAGTGCACAGCATAGCTGATGAGCAAGTGTAGCTGGAAATAGGAAGGGAGTGCGGTGCCTCACTTTTCCAGGCCAACTTCCTTAAAACCTCTGATGCTTTCCTCAGTAGAGATGGCCTGTGTTCATCATCTGACCCTACAGTATCCCCACCAGGATGAGCTGAAGGCCTGTCCTTCCGAGGAGACCTGTGCAAGGAGATTCTGTGGCACACTTCTCTTTTCAAGACTTCTCCAGTTAAAACGCAGGCTGCACCATGTATGCTCAGAGGCTCGAGGGGATTTAGGAGTAACGACGTGTGTGTATTTCCCAAGATGGCACCTCCCTTATTATGTTCATTTATGTCATCAAGAGAAAATAGTTCTTTTTGAAAAGGTAAATTACATTTAGAGAACTATTTTTAAGAGCATATAATTCTGTCCTGTCCTCTTTTTAGGTAAAAAAAAAATGTTTATATGTTCAGCTTTCCCTAAAGCTTCAGTGACGTGAGGAGGGTTTGCTCTTTCTTCCTGAACAGCCTGCGCTTCCCCCTCGCCGGGAGCCCTGTGTTGATGCTCCCCCAGCTAATGTGCCAGGACCCACCAAGGGGGCGCTTCACCACTTGTCCTGAGCCTCAGTGGCTGTGGGTGTCTCTGAGAAGGGGGGTGCTGCTGGGGGCTGAGCCGCCGCTCCGCCTTTCCCCCGCGGTTAGCGCCCGCAGCTGAGTTAGACGTCCTTTTTCCTGGAATGACCCCGGCGACGATGAAGCTCCATAGCCCGCTCTCTGTTGCTGCAAGTGCAGGCCGGAAACCTGAGACAGGCGTTGCGCTATCTTCGTCATTTTGCCTTGAGCCCCTCTGTGCTATCATATTCTTCTGTGTCACCTGCATTCATTCTCTGAGTTGAGCCCACAAAAAGATTTGAGCAAGTTTGGATAAAATGTATGAAAACCTATATTTAATTAAAATTTGGTCAAGCCATTAGAAATCCTAAGTGTTCTGAAGCATGCACACGAGCAGCCATACAGAGAGTGTAAAGTCTTTTATTGCCCTTGGGACTTAAAGCCAGTAAGCAAGTAAGAGGAACTCACTGATCTGCTGGACTACTAAAACGAACGTCACATTTCTCTTGTGTGTGCCTGTTGCTGTCCTCAGACACCCGACGCACACGTCCTCCCTTTCCATTTTCTCCCCATTCTTTCACCAGCACTGTCATCGCCGTTTCTGAACATCCTTAAAACATGCGCATATCTTCATCTGTATGAGGGAGCCATTAGGAAAGATAACGTGCAAGAACAGCTCCCTCTTTCTTTCTTTATGCTCATTAGTGTATATGTTCAGTTCATAACGTTTCATTCCATGTGCTGAAATGTACTTACATTCCATATTATAAAATTATTATTATAGGATCTAAATACATCTTAGTTTCTCTTTATTTCTTTTTCTTTTTTTCCCCCACTGGGAATCAAGGACTTTGGCTCGCCAGGCAGGTCCTTGTGCCACTGAGCTGTCTCCCCAGCCTACTGTATCTTCTTCTCTTCCTTCACTCCCCCAGCCACTCACCTCTTAACCCTCTTGGATTTATTTTTTTAAATTTTGTACATGCTTGTAGTACATTGTTTTCATTCCTTGTGAAAAATTGGTATATGTACGAATCACACTCCAATTCTGTTTTTCATCCTCCAACCTTCCCCTCCACCACCAGCTCCACGTCTTGGTGTTCTTCCCCTTTTAGAAATATGAATCTCCCTGCTTTTCATCAAGAAATATCTATTTCTCTTCTTCTTATTTTCCGTCTCTAATTTCTATTTTTATTTTGTGATTCTCATGTAACAGAAGCAGTGTGATATTTTAGGCTGTGAGTCTGATTAATTTCGCTTAACATTCTGGCACTAAGGTGCATCCATTTGCCTACAAAGGACACAAGTTTGCCTTTCCTTATGCCAGAATAATGCTTCACTGTGCCGCAATACCAAATTTTCTTAACCTGTTCAAATACTGATTAATAAACAGGACACTTTCCAGACCTAACCATTATGAAACCTGCCGCTGTGAGCATGAGTGTGCGCAGTGGCCGGCCTGAAAGCTGACCCGGGAAGCATGACAGGAAATCAGAGAGGAGAGACAAATTTTTAAGCAAAGGGGACTGAAGGGCTCCCACCTCAAGAGAGCAGGAGCACTGAGAGTCTAGAATGTTCCTTTTTTATTAGTAAAACAAGACAATATAGCTATCATGCAATCTAGGGGTAAAGTCAATCTAAATGATTAGCAAGGAACATAAAATCCTTATACCCAGATACACAGCAGACCCTTCGTTTATGATCTCAACTCATTTGTGCGGGGCTGACTGGCGCTGAAATTGGTTGTAAGTCAAAACTATTTTTGTCATAAGAATTAATGGACATGCCCATAATGCATTCCAATCCTCTCCAAACATCTTCTAACTAATCTCTTTATAATAAAACAGGGTTGCATAATGTGGATAATTTACCAGAAATGCCAATAATTTCCAAATGTATTCACTGTAACATTACTGAATGTGCCTCCTTGACCAGAAACAGCCTTTTCGTGCTGCGCTCTCCACGCGAGCTGACACCTTCGGCTCGCAGGAGGGAGGGCGCGTGGAAAGCGGGCTCCGCTTGGCAGGGCAGCGTCCTTCCATAGACCGTCAGGAATCTGGCTCTCTGGCGTCCTTTCTTTCCTGCGGACAGTTGGTAGCCCACTAGGGTCTGCTTCTGGCTCGCCAGCTCACAAATTTTTAGACTAAACGTTGGTCTAAGGTTCTCTATTTCTGCCTCTTCTTCGCTACTCCGAGTACGACACGACATCGCCAATAAGCAAGTGAGTTCAGGGCTGGCCGTTTCCCTGCTTGGAGGGGGATCTTCTCTACAAATCTTCACAGTTCTGCCCATTTGCTCAGGATTTCCTTCATTTCAGAAGACAAAATTTGCTCCTCTGATTGCTGATTCTCCCTGTCCCCTTCAGGAGGCTCCTCGGCTGCCAGTCCCCGTTGCTCAGCCGGAAGTTGCTGGGCTTTCTCTGTAGGCAAGGTCTTGAGCGTTCCTCCCCCACATGCTGAGCTCCTCGGCAGCACCACTGCCTAACTGCGTGTGGCTGGGATGACGGGATAAATATGTTCAAAGTGAGGAGGAGGAGTTTTAGGGGGCTATGGCAGTGTGTCTCGTCCTGTAAGAAATTTTAAATATTTAACCAGTCTTTCAGTGACCTCTTGTGTGCATATATTACACACATATATGTATATATGTAGCTGTGTTCGTGGATAATAAGAGAACAGATATGACCCATCAGGTTTTTGAGATACATCTAATCCTAACTCTTACCCCATCATTCATTTAAAATGAATTTGGGAGCCCACTTTTAAAAAGATGTGGCTTTCTGAGGTGTCTACATTGAAAAATTGAGATATGGGGTTGATTGTGGACTTGAAGGGGATGACTTAAGTCTCATCAAGCCTGCTCAACATCTCCCAGTGCTTAAATTCCAAAGTTCTGGCCTGGACCACAAGGCTGGTTCCTAATGACATCAGGCCTAATCATTATCCCTTCCACCCCAGTTCTGTGCTTCAATACCCCTCTGTCTTCTAGGTTCTCAGTGAAGTTCACAAATCTTTTGAACCCTTTGCGTATAGCTTCACCTTTATCTTTCCCCCAAAACATAGGCCTGGACCACACTGTGCTCACGCTCGCTCTAATTTGTCCTCTCCTGGCCCACTCCACAGTCATTCCTGAGTCCCTCCCTGACACCCTGCTGTCATTGCCACCTTCCTACTTTGCTCTGTGAAGACTTCCACACTTCTGCCATCTCCCATCCTGTACAGTTTTCCCGTTTGGCCTCTGTCCCTCCTGCTTCACCAGTGTAAGCTCCCAGCTGTCTACTTCTCTGCCCTGGTCTGCAAGGGCAGCGCAGGCCTGGCAGGGTCAGCAGGAAGGAGCCTGTGCAGCCTGGAGGAGGAGGCCTCCAGCAAGCCAGGGTGAAGCTCTCCGGGCTGAGGGAGGGGGCGGGGAGTGATGTGGGCGGAGCCTCGGAGCAGGGGAGGTGGGGGCGGGGTTGAGGGCGGATCTTAGTCCAGACTGCCCTTGGGCCAGCAGGGACGTGCAGTTTTGGGAATCAGGCCTAGGAGGAGCAGGGTCCCTGTCCTGTGGGTTTCCTGTATGGGGCCGTGAATAATGAATGTCCCGTGCTGGTGTGTGGGTGGTGGGTAGTGGCCTCCTAAAAGCAGACATGTGACCCTGTCACTCTTGACCCACAGTGCGTTTCTTGCATCAAAAGAAGTTTGAGTGTCACCACCTCAATGGGACGGAGCGGGTGCGGTACCTGGAGAGACACATCTACAACCAGGAGGAGTTCCTACTCTTCGACAGTGACACTGGGAGGTACCGTGCAGTAACAGAGCTGGGGGTGGCACAGGCCGAGTACTGGAACAGCAAGAAGGACTTCCTGGAAGACGTGCAGGCTTCGGTGGACACGTACTGCAGGTTCAACTACGGCATTTTGGAGAGGTTCATTGTGCACAAGACCGGTGAGTGTCTGCCTGGGCAGCCAGGGGAGGAAGGAGAGAGGGAGACAGAAGAAGAGAGGAATACAAAGGAGAAAGTGAGAGAGGGAGAGACAGAGAAAGGAGGGAGGGAGGGGAAGGGTCGGGGAGAGACAGAAGGGAGGAAGTGGGGAAGGGAGAGAGAGGCAAGGAGACAGGAGAAGCAGTGGATAAAGGGAACTGAGGAGAGCTGAGCTGAAAAAGACTCAAGTCAACAGCTTCTGACACAGCCAGCCCTACGGATAGCCCACTACTATCATGGATTACTGGACTATGTTGGAATATTTTGCTGAATTCACGCACCTACAATAGTTAAATGACCATGGAATACCTATATCTGACAAAACTAAATAAAAAATGGAGATACAAATGAAGGACCATTATGTATCTTTATATTCAGAATAGTTAGAAAAGATATACAGCTACATTCTCTTAATTCAGTGACTAGGAAGATTTGTACTAATAGTGTTTGTGGGCAGGATATCATGTCCGCATCTTGTACTATGAATAACCACTAAGAAGACAACAAAATGCAATGTATTAATTATTGAAACTGTCCTACTAATCGGTTTTGAAACTGTCTCACTGCTACTTGTTTCTCAATAAAATTAGTTTTAAAAAAGAAAGAGAGAAGACAAAAGAATTAAAGGAGAGAGAGGGCAAAAGGGAAAGATGGAGAGAAGTGGGGAGAAGGGCAACAAAGAAGGGCAGAAGAGAAAAACAAGGAGAGAAAGAAAGGGAGAGAAGGAAGGGGAGAGAGGAGGTAGAAAGGTTGATATAAAGGAGAAAGGGGACAAAGAAAGGGTGATAGAGAAGAGAAACGGAGGGAGGCAAATAGAGGAGGAGGAGAGGCAGAGGCAAGAGAGGAGGGAAGGAGAGAAGCGGTTCTCCATCCTGCATGTGTCAACTGAGAGCAAACGGAAGTGGTAAGAGTTCCTATGAGAACCTACAGTCCTTGGGGGAGTGCATGACTTGGCCAGGGTATGATAATGTGTGTGTGAGACAATGGGGATGGGACCCTGTGTGTGTCCTCTGCCCACCAGGCTGACCCTAAACAGAGCAGAGTGGACTATGGACACAGGAGAGGCTAGAGGAGAGGGAAGATGGAGAGAGGCAAGGAAGAGAAGAGGAAGAGACTGTGCCCAGCCTGATGGGGAAGGGAGCAGGGACGGGGGAAGGCTGAGACTCAGAGCAGGACACAGGAAACATCTTTGGTTGGGCTGAAGGTGCAGGAGGAGGGTCTCGGCTGGAGGCCCTGTGGAGGCTGCTTCCACACTGCCCTTGACTTGCAGCCTTCTTCACGGTGAAGTGCAGGAGACACAAGTGTGCTGTGTGTGCACCGCATTTCGGGGAACAGAGGAGTCAGAATAAGGAGGTGGGAGGACGGGGACAGGCACCTGGAACCTTTGCTAAGGCTCCCTTTAGGCCTCAACCTCCTGCTGCTTCTGGCTGCTTAGTTTGCCTGCTTGGTGCACACCCCTTTAGGTTACTGAACAAATGGCTAGAGTGGCTTCTGATCCCAATTGTGTTACTTAACACACTGGTGTGGCTGTTTGTATAATCTAATAACCCTGCAGTGGTTGTGTATTGTTGCTTTTCTGCAGTTGTAACTCAACCTGTGATTCCACATGGTGAGACTTTGAAAATAGTGACAGATTCCGTTCTCCCTTAGCGTTCTCTGTGGGGAGGCTGTTTCCTTGAATATTGAAATCTGAAAAAATATTCCACCATGTTATGTAAAATGGTGTGATATTTGTATGTAATTTATGTATATCCTCCTTTGTGTTTGAAATCATGTTTAAATTCCTTATAGTACCGGACACTGAGCTGTCTACATAATTATTATATTGTACAGAGAACAATGACAAGAAAAAAGTACGTTCTGTGCACCCATAGATTTTCAGTATTTTTGCTACACAGATGGATGAATTCTCCAGTTGGTAACCCTCAGATGTAGAGGCCCAACTGTACTCTAAACAATATACTTTTAATTTTTCTTTCTTTTTTTGTAATTTATTTATTTTTTGTTTTGGGGTTTTTTGCGGAGTAATTTGTTTTTTTAATTAAAGAAAAAATCAAATAACAAGGACACAGATAACAGCAAAGCAACATAAAGCAAAAATGGTACAGTGTGTCAAAACAAGAATAGAAAATTAACAATGGCTGGGATACTACACACCGTTAGCAAGCTTGTTGCTTGGATTACCAGAGTCAGGCACGCAGCACTGATCAAACAATGAAACACTAACTCTTCCTTTCAATAAGACATTAGAAACAATAGACTTTTTTTCACTTTAAGGTTTTGACTTCAAAGACTTGTGAAATTTTTGCACACTTACTAGCAATTGCCATCACTCTAAAAGTTATCTATTTCTTCCTGGGCTTTACTGCTCTCAAAGAGATCATGCGGGCTTTTTCTGGAGAAATATTCTTAATCCCTCCTTGCTATTTTATTCAGGATATCCTTCGTTTTCTGGTTTATATTTTATTAAGCATTTCACTTTGTGAAATATGATGCAGCATTGTTGGTAATGGTTCACTTGCAATCTTACATCTGTCATTTTCTGGTAAAATGTGCCCTTTTGGAGCAATACGTTTAGTGAGGCTCGCATGGTGTGGGACTGGCACAGGCCTGAGGCACACCTATTAGTGAGTCCCAGACCCTGCTTTGGCTACAAAAGTCTGTTCAGAAAGTGAGACAGATAAAGCCTGGTAACAGTATCTACGTGTGTTTGGAAAGAGAGAAAATTCCTCAGGTCAGGGAAAGAGGGCATCTTTCTAAAGGATTGACTTCTCTTGCTACGTTCCCTTCGCTCAGGACTGCTGAGTTACCGGGACCCAGCTCTCAGCCTTTGGGAGTCACGTCTCTGTCCCTGCTTCCCAGTGGGTAGCCCTTCTTGGCCCAGAAGCGTGACCCTGTGGTGAAAGCGTTCCCAGGATTCCCTGCTCCACCTCTTCCTTCTCCACTGCTCTCTCCTAGTCTTGTTGCTGCGACTCTGATTCTCATATAGCAAACAGGAGAATAATAAACAAATAAAACCCCTTAATGGCTAAATTCTAGCCTATGCCTTATGTGTTCTAGTTGGTTTAATTCTGAGATAACATGGTGAATCAGTATCCGTATCCCACACAAGGGAGGCACAAGGAAACATAAAATCTTCTTCAGGAGAGGCCAGAGAGTGCGAGGGCCTGCATTTGACCAGATCAAATCTGTCTCCCAAAATCACACTTTCACTTAACACTTCATTTGCTTTGGAAAGATTTGAAAACACTTTATTCAGCAATGGAAGCTCGTGTCAAGATATGAAGAATGGAATACTTTTTCCCTCAAATCTCTGCGTTCCTCCTGTGAGGATTAACCTACAGGCTGCTGCCAGAGGCTCCATGGAGCCCCAGACAGATGGGAGGAAGCCAGGAAGGGCCTGGGCCTCTTGAGAGAGGGATACA
>NDGM011176515.1:0-26147 GCA_002564305.1 Octomys mimax | reverse complement strand
AGCTAACATTTTTAGTCCTGTTAAGAGCTAAGTACTATGCTGGGTGCTTACTTTACATTATCTTACTTCATTTTCAAGACAATCCTATGTGACAGACATTACTACTTTCATTATTTCATAAATAAGTTCACTAAATCTCAGAGAGGTCAGACAACTGTTCAAAATTCCTTGATTAAATAGGCCAGTTGCAAGCTTTGTCTCTTAGCACTAGAACCCATATTCTTGGCAACTAACTCTAGACTGCATCCCACTTTGTCCATAATGATACATGGGGGGTGTTGGTAAATTTTGCTGAAGAGTCTTTGTCTTCAGATAGTCATCCTCTCCTGGAAGAGTCATTGCTACACTGGACAGAGACAGTTTTGGAGTGCTGGGCTGGGAAGGTAGCAGCCTCACAGGGGAAATTTAAAATAAAAACACAGCAATGCTCCTTGGTACCAGAATCTAATTCAACGACTGGTTGTCTTAGAGGCTGTTTTTCTAATCTAAATAACTTTTTTGAGAACATCTCACTGTAGGGCATGGTACTAGCTAGAGGCCACTTTGCCAATGCTTTTACAGATGATTAGTGCTACTGAGAATGTTAGCCCAAAATTGTCTCTCAGATTAGTAACTGCCCAGGGTCATCATAATTCAATAAATGAAGCTTTCTCTGGGGTGAGGATGACAAATAACTTCTATGGTGAAAGACTCAGGTCTAGTGCGACAATAGGAAGTTTTGAGGGGATCTCGTTGGAGAATGAATCAAGGTCTCACCCGCTTTCTTACCTTCAAAGTCTTCATAAGATACCTAACTGCACTTATTTATGGCACCACTGTTAGAGAATAGACACAGTTCTTATTGTATAAATTTTCTCGGGGGCCAGGGAGATGGCTCAGTGGAATAAGTGCTTCCCTGGCAAGCGCAAGGGCCTGAGTTCAAACCCCGGTTCCACAAAAAAAAAAAAATTTTTCTCCAACAAGTCAATCTAGGCCAGGCATCATGAGGTTTCAGACATAAATCAACTGTGATTTCTGCCTTGCAAATTCAGAGATTTATGTGAAGATTAAGGTGAATGCACAAACCACGTAATATGAGGGTAGATGTTCAAAGAGTGACCTGAGAGAGAGAAGTAAAATGACACAGAAGTTCAAGGAGAGAGCAGTCATTTCTTCTTCCTAGGAATCAAAGAAGGCTTCATGGAGAAGGCTTCCTGTTGATCTGGAAATCACAAACCTAAGCCCATGATCAGGAGCAAGCTCCTAGATATGTGGTAGGACAGAGTGCAGAGCCTTGATGCAACACCTCAGACAAACATGGAAATGGGGTGGAAAGTCTCCTTGTTCTAGGTTTGTTGCAATAGAGATTGACCAGGAAAAGTGAGAAGCTAAATTTATAACATGGGCCAAAAGCAGATTATGTTGAACCTTGCTGTTTTAGATGTACCCCCAAAGCAGTCATGGTGGGGGGTTTTTTAGATGTGGCTGGAACTAGAGTGTGTGACTCTGGAATTGATTCATAGTACAATGCTAGGATCAAGGTTGCTAGGATTCAGGGTGTGAGTGCTGCCCACTTTAAGTGGCCTGGATAAGGTATAAAGGATAGAAAGAGCTGTGGTTGGCCCTTGTTGCTTTGCTACCTTTTGCCTGCCATGAACTATTTCTACTCTACAGTACCTGTCTGCCATTGCCATCTTGCCTTCGAGCCAGCTAATTATGGACCAAAACCTCTGTTAATTGTGAGCTAAATAAACCTTTTCCTATTTAACAAAGGTCATCAGTATTTTGTCTTAGCAATGAGAAAAGTAACTAGGACACTTGGCAAGGAATATTGAATTTTGTTTCTTATAAAAATGTGCCATAAAAAGATCCTCACAAGCTAGCACTGTCCTGTAGCCCTCTACATCTTCACTTTAGGAGAACATTTTAAAAGGATGGAGGTGAAATTGTCTAAATACTCATGAATCATTCCTGTTTATTTGGTGACAGCCTTATGTGCTAAGAGGGGTTATTATTATGAGACTGGGAAAACATCAGAGTGAGCAGATGAAAAATCCTTTGTGTGACTAAACCAAGAAACAAGAACATCTTGAAGGGTATGATACTGGGAATAGAGTGTGTTCTGTGTGAGTCTCATGCCCAGTATACCCAGATAAGATTCCCACAGAAGCTGGCTCTGGACCATGGCTGTACCAGAGCACATAACACCTGCCATCTTTCTTCCATGCCTGCTCCAACCAATCAGACTCTTATCTATGCGGCTCAGGATAATGCAGGGTGGAATAGTTCAACCTTTACCTCTTATTTTTTTATTTAATATTCAAAATATGGATCTTACTAATATATTCAGGGGCAGTTTTCCAGAATCCCTGTCTCATTGTATAGAGTAAATCAACTATGTTGATTCTGTTCCATCAGTAGCACATGTGGGACAATTATTATATAGACTACTCGTTATTCCTGCTTTGTATCTACAGGTTGTTGTTGTAACCATCTTTCTTCTTCTTGCCCTCATCTTTCTGGATGCGGATCCTAGAGTTTTTCTGCTCTTCTTGCCTAAGGAATGGTAAATTTAGCCTTGACATTCCACAACATGACAAAATTGAATGCAAAACTATATTGACTACATCTTGGTGGCACAGAACCTTAGACTGCCTTTCTAGGATTTTAGAAAATCACTGGACTAGAGCCAGAAGATCTGGCTTATTGCCCTGTCTTTGCCAGTCACCTTGTGTGGTGGCCCTCTGTAACCCCAGTATCCACCCTGTCTCCTCTTTACCATGCAGTCCAACATTTACCAGCCATGAGATGCTGGCAAACTGATCATTGCTCCAGATTTAGTGTAAGACCTTGTTTGGCTCAAGCTAGCCTGCATATCTCATTCTAATGGCTAGGGTGATGGGTTTAGAGCTAGACCGTGTAATAAATCAGGCAATTAGGGCCAACAAGACTAACTTTTGTACGTTTGGTTGAATTATTGAGGAGATGGTATCAGACATGAAGCATGGAGTTCTGCAATGACTTAGGCCCACTTTTGGTCCACAACAGGGAAGGGTGTGTTATGTAGCTTCCTTTTTATGAGTAAAAGCTAGATTCACCTCTAAATTGTTCAGTTCTATGAATGAATACAAGTCTTTTCCATGTAAGGCTGTTTGAACCAAAATTCAAAATTTCTTGCAACCCAAAGCATCTATGTGTGTGGTGTTTGGTGAGTTAGCTCTTTATCTGAGGGTCGCACGAGGGGCCATTTGCCGTTCCCACTCAAAGATTCTGAGACCTGGACTTATGCTTCCTGTTCTTTACAGCACCTGCCTATTTTCCAGGATGTGAGCACAGAGATCTGTTGTAGATGATAGGAGTGGGTCAACATAGGCCACTCGGAGAGAAATACTACTTTAGATGAAGATTCAAAGAATGAAAGACAGTGAAGATGCAAAATATAGTGTGTACTTTCTAGACAGCAGATATGGTAGGTTGTAAATGGAAGACTGAGGCATGGGGTTGGTTGATGTCTGCCAGTCATAAGCATAAAAGCAAGCATTGTCCAGTCTTGGGGTGTATGTCCCCTCCCCTCTTTCACATTTGCTGCCATAAAGCAGATCCTCCTGCAGTAGACACCTCAATTTCTATTCTGAGACATCCCTTCAATAGAGGTTGTGTTCTAATCAGTACACTGTCTCCATGGTACTGAGAACAGTGCTCTGTCTGCACATAGCAAACTGAATTCCAAGGGGAAGAACAAGATGAATGAAGCCTTAGGAGACAGGAAAGAGCAGAGCAAGATCTGACAATAAAAAGGAGACAGCATTGGCAGGCAAGAGGGCTTAGGAGGAAGATGAGGAGAAAGGGGCTCTAAAGTTGCACTCAGAGAGAGCCTTGAATGCCAAGGTAAGGTATGAAGCCATTTAATACCTTTATAGAGGAGATTAAATAATAAGGTAATCAGAGGACACATCTGTGCAACCAAAATGCACTCCGTCTCTTTAACGGTGCAGGCTGTTGACAGACCATTTGGCAACAGGGAATTTGGGTGAGCTGAAAATACATTATTCTCTAGAGACAGCTTAAGAAATTTCAGGCTTTTCTCATTTGCTTTTGGTGACCTTCCAAGAATAATCAATTATGTATTTAGGCCATCCCATACAGGTGTGCACAATCAGAGTTTTGATTAAAAAGGTAACTGACAACAGAACCACAGCATGCTCAGGTAGCTTTTTGGTAGACTGAGACAAACCGAGCATTGCTGGACTTCCCTCATACCCCCGCATCTATCTATCCACAAACACATAGTGTGTTTAGCATCTTCTTATCCAAATCCTCAGACACCTGGAATCTGAATCACCTGTGAACTCAACACCTTCAACGCCTCTGAAAAACTCAGTTTTGTTGGCTCACAACGCTAATCTGCTTGCTGACTCTTCCTATTCCTCTTTTTTCTAGTAAGACACCACTATCTCCTCACTTTGGGGTATGAAAACTGAGCATCATATTATACCCCACCTGCTGTCATTGCCCAGATCCAGCCTCCAAGTCCTGCCCCTTTCATCCTTATCTTGTGCCTGTGATAAGGGCTTTGATAACCACATTCATACTTCTGAGATTCACCAGAACAATCATTACACTAACTAGTATTCTTTATTTTTGAAAAAAAGAAAACACCTTTATGTTTACAGAAAGTCATAAAAACAATACAAAATGCCCCTTTCTATGACCAATGTGAGAATATGCTGCCAATATGATGCCAACTTTGATTCACTGAATTACCACATAGCCATCATACAGCCCCCAAATTCAAGAAATTAAAATTGATACATGACTACAATTTAAGCTAAACTCCATTTGTGTTTTCTCAGTTATTCAAATTTCTTTTTAGTCCAAAGATGCAGCTTGAAGCACATGCTATAGGTGTAATGTCCATTTGGTCTTTTTCAGGTTGTAACAGTGCTTGCCTTTGTTTTTGCATTTTTTTGTTTTTGTTTTTGTTTTTACATTATGCCCTTGACAATTTTGAACACCATGGGCCACTTACATTTTAAAATGCCCTCAATTTGGGTATCTTTGTTGTTTCTTCACAATTAGATAAATTATATATCTTTGATAGGAATCCCACAGAAGTGGTATACCATGTTTTTTGTTGATTATGACCTGTCCCTTTACCAGTGATATTACTTTGATTATTTAATAAAGTAGTGCCTATCTCACTTAATTAAAGTATTTCTTCTTTCTGTTATAGTTGACAAGTTTTCTTCTAGGTGGGGTAATATTTTGAGACTAAGTCAATAATCTATTTCTCTTCAAGTTTTAAGTTATTATTGATATCAGTATGAAGTTATAGATTTGTGTTTTAGTCAATAATTATTGTTATGGTTTGTGTCTAGGTATCTCCCAAAGCCTCATGCAGTCATGGGGCAGCTTCTAGATTTTGTGATTAATTCATGATCCAGTGCTGGGATTATGGGTGTGCGTGCTGCTGATTTATGGGTATCTGGCCCACCTTGGCGCAGATAGCCTGGATGCGATATAAGGAAGGGAGAGAGGCTTGCCTCTGCCTCTGCTCCTGCCACTGCTGCTCCTCCCTTTTCTATTCTTGCTTCTTGCTGTTTTCCTCCACCATGAACTGCTGCCCTCTGCTATGAGCTGCTCTGCCTTGGAGCCAGCAGAGTGTGGACTGAAACCTCCACAAACTGAGCTAAATAAACATTTCCTTCCTTAATTTTGGGTGTTGAGTATTTTCTCCCAACAGCTAGAGAAAAATAACTGAGACAATGATAATGCTTCTTACTATATTTTTTTCACATAAGGCAATGCTCAATTTATCCTAGGCTTGATTAGTGGCAGCCTCCTCAGGCCGGATTCTGTACCATTCACACAATTCTAGCAATTTCTGAGCATGTTTTTATTTTCTAGCACAAGAATAGGGTTATCTTTTACCTTCCCCATGTCAGCCCTGAAAGAAATAATTTTCTATAAGTTGCCCTGATACATTTCCTTGAAGAATGGCATTTAGAGACCAAGGTCTGGATTCCGGATGTCCTTTCAAGTGGTTTTTGGACAAGCCAGGGAATATATATTTACATATTTACATCTATCTTTATTTCCATATTGATACATATTAAAAATCCTAACGACATGTCAATGTTGCAATTCATTATAATTTTGCCCCTTTCCATTTGTACCTCCTTTCTCTGACTGTAAAAAACTTATCTCCCACAATCTTTACTTATCATACTTATAAACAAATCAAGCTTTCTACTGTAATCCAATCTCCCACCACTGTGGCTGTTGCCTCCAGCTTGGATATGGACACACCATCCATAGTCTCTGATGCTCCATACTAGGCTTCTGTTCTACTGAGCCAGATATGATGCCATCCTTACTGCCCTGGATCAGATCCTCTATGCCAGGCTGCCACCCCAAGTGGCTAGGCTTTGCGTTGCCTAACTCATCTTGCCTGACCAAGTAGTCCTTCCCTAGCCCACAGAGGAAACACTTTCATTCCTCTTGGGTTCTGACATAATGTTGCAATGTCTCTGGTGTGGCAGCTCTGATACCCTGTGCTGGACTGCCTTTAGGAAGCCCCTTACCACCCTTTTTAGGTCAATGTACCTACTTTCCACATTTCATTCCCCAGGAAGTGTTCTCTATTGGTCTTTTACCTTTTCCAATGTCCAAAACAAAGCTTTATACACAACCTTCCACTGATCAAAAACTCCTGAAAGAAAGAGATTTTGAAACCTTGAAGAGAGTACTAATGTTCAACTCAACATTCAAGCTTTCTTATCACCAGTCAAACCTGTAATGTTTGCCACTGTGTACTTTCATTTGGTCCATGGTGCTCCTGCGTCTAACCATATGGTGCTCCACAGGTGTGACTCAACACTTTTCACTGTTGTGAGAATGTGCTTCCCACTGTTGGACTGTGGATTTGGAGTGCCATAGCCTGTCACTCTAGTGACATCATCCCCATTTCTTGCACATCCAACATCTGCTTTCCTTATAGTCTCAGCTCGAAAGCTGCCTTGTCTATGAAGAAATTCTTGACTGCTACACACTCTGAATTGAGATACATTTTTTTAAATGCTTAGTTCATTTAATGACTATGTTCTTATAAATGAAATTAAATTGCTCTCAAAATAAGTCCTCTGAGATTCAGTGCATCCTCTGCAAGTCAGTGACCTCATTCTCAAAGCCAAGACTGTGATTCTTCAATTTCATTCCAGATTGTAGCTTCAAAGTATCTCATATACCCTTGACATATCAAACTCAAGCAACTGCCAACTCCACTTTTGAGCTTCTTTTATTTATTCTTCAGTTACATAAAGATCAAGTTAGATTTCTTTAAAACTAAAATTTGGACATTCCCAGCATTGGACCAGGTTTTCAGCTTCATTTTTATTTTCTATTTATTAACAGGAAATTTTTGGTGAGTTTCTTATTCTACCAACTTCACTTTCAATTCCAAAGTGCTGTGTTCAGGTAGGGCATCTCATAGTGTAGCAGACTATTATTCAATTATTGTTCTGATTTGATTACTTGATTCTCATGAGTATGAGGATCATAAAGTTCAAAGTACACCTCACCACCTTGTCCTTTGCTAGTATTCCTAACAACGAAATTAGTTCTATGTCATTTTCCTGATCTCTGGATGTAAATCCCCAGAAACACATTGGCTTTTCCATTGGTGTTTGGTCATCTCTACTATCATACTGTATGCTTCTGGTATAGAACTTTAAATATTTTAGATCTCAAATCTCCCCTCAGAAGTTTCATGTGTTCAGTAGTGGTAAGTAATTCATGTACATGACCACTCATAATGGGCTATTAGGTGGGAGGGCTCAGGTGAAAAAAGTGAATCACAGAAGCATGAAGTTGGAGACTACATCTTGTCACCACACTCTTGCCTTCTGGTTCTCTCTGCTTCCTGATTGTCATGAGGTAAGCAGCTTTGCTGCTCTGTGCCATTCTGCCAGGATGCTTCTACTTTCGAGCAGCAAACCATGGCATTAAGCTCCTGTGACCTTGAATCAAAATAAACCTTTCCTCCTTTAAACTGTTTCCTTAGGTATCATGTCATAATGATAAAATGTTGACAAATACCTTGGAATACTTTTCTTCTTTTTAAAAATCTTTTTATTTGTTTGATACAAAGTCTCATCATGCAGCTCAGACTCACAGTGATCTTCCTATCACAGACTCCCCAGTACTTGGATTACAGGTGTGTACCATCACATCCAGTTTTGGTGGCCGGCTCAGTGCAAACCAAACTGTTTTTTAATATAATGGGGTACTACTCAACCATAAAGAAGGACATATTTGAGACTTACAGGTAAATGGATTTAAATCCATTTACCTGCCTGGCTGTTTATTCAAGTGACCAACTACATATACTTAGTGTATCTATAATTATAGAATTATTATATATAGTTACATATATACACAATTAAAATAATTATTATTTTAATTATCTTGCATATATAATAATATATATAGTTTATATAAAATAAATTTACATAATTTTTAAAAATAATTTATAAATTATATAAAATAATTTATAATGAATATGTATAATTATATTAATTATATAAACATTAATATAGTTGCACTGGTAGTTTCTCTTTGTTCCTTAAAAAGACAAGTTTATACTAATAATGTCTGGACATTATTTTATGCCTATATCTTGTACTCTGAGTAACTATTCTGAAGATAACAATGTGCAATATATTAATTATTATTACTCTCTTATTGGCCTGATTTGAAACTCTGTTTTATTTTATTTCTATTTTTCTTCTTCTTCTCTTTAAAATAAAATAAAATATGGCCATCCATAAAGAATAACACACATTAAATTAGAAAAAGGATAAAAAAGAACGGATGAGAAATTTTGGAGCTAGAAAATGTAATAACTGAAAGTAAACATTCTCTAGAAGGGTTCAATATCAGACTCGATCAAGCAGAACAAATGACCAGTCCACTTAAGGATACGTCATTTAAAATAACCAAGTCTGAAGACCAAAAGAAAGAATGAAGAAAAGTGAGGACAGCCATAAAGAGATTTACAGGACACTGTCTAGCAGACCAGTTGAAGAATTATGGGAATTCTTGAAGGAGAAGAAAAAGAGGAGGGGAGAGATCAATCTGAAAAAGAAATTTGCTGAAAATTTCTCAAATTTGCAGAAATAAATCATTCAAAAGTCTCAAAGAACTCCAACTATGATAACCTAAAGAAACCCATACAGAGCTATATTATAATCAAATTGTCAAAATAGAAAGACAAAAATATTATTAGCAGAAACTACAGGACAGAAAGTAAGGATGATACATTCAAACTGATGAAAGGAAAAAAAACTATTAAGAATAATAAATATGGCAAAACTGTCATTTAAAAATGGAGGAAACATTACGACTTTCAATAATAAACAAAAGCTGAGGTAGCTCACTGCTTCTAGACCTTCTCTTCTCTAGTGGAGTTCTCCAAGCAGAACCTCAGAAGTGAGAGCAATGCACCATCATATGGAAATGGAAAGTTCTCTGACAAAGGTAAGTACAGAGACAAGTACAGAAATATGTATCATTGCAATTTTGGTGCATATATCTTTTCCTAAACTTTGGCTAGAATCTAAAGACAAATTTAACATAACTACAAATCACATTCAATAAACTAGTAATCAATGGAAAATATCGCAACATAATAATGCTATATATGAAAAATCCACAGTGAACATTGTATTCTATGGTAAAAGACTGAAAGTGTTTTCTCTGAAACCAGAAACAAGGCAACATAGTACTAGAAGTTCGAACCAGACCAATAGGCATAAAAAGAAAGAAGAGATGCTAGGGCAAGAAATTAAACTTAGAAAGGAATAAGTAAAAGTATTTCTGATTGAAGATGATTTAACAGAGAAAAACTTCAAAGGTTCCATGTAATCACAATAAACTACTGCTGTAGTTCAGGGTTTTACAAGGCAAAAGAATTCAGGACACTTAATTATAAGATTACTTTGTAATAGTCACCCAAAGAGTCATACACAAAAAAATTACAGGTAATCTGACCACACACTAAAACCCAAAGAATCCAGCTAAGGTCCTGGATCCCATGGTGATGTCCTGCATGAATCCACCTGAAGACCTTCAACCCATAACACTGCCCACCATGAGTCCAACTAGAGGCCAAGAGCCCATGTCAATGCCTCATGCAGGCCTGTTTCACGCTCTGGGAAGACCCAAAGGTCAGTAGTGAAAGCTATTAAGTGTATTCCATTAGGATGAAGGATCTGTGCTGGCAGGCTGAGGGATCTTCCCTGCAGCTGGCAAGCAATGTTCAAAGAGCCAGAACTCCCTTGAAAGGTACCACAGCCATCCTCAGTGAGTAAGGTCCCAAGCTCCTCCAATGATGAGAACAGCTGGGTTCCTATCACGACAGCCAGCATGGTAAACTTCCCCAGGAGACTGAGCAGTGCACCATCATCCCTTCTGGATCCAGGAAGGGATGCTCAAAATGAGAACCAGAGGTACCTCAAAGTGAACCCACAGCCATTCTCAGTGACAATGAGGTCCTGAGCTCCTTTGACCATGAGAACTGTCGATTTTATCAGGAAAACCAGCATGACAAGCTCTTTGAAGAGAGCCAACAGCTCTCAACAGCTTCCTCTCTAATTCTTGTCTCTTATGCTCCTGGCCACAATGCTCAGGTGGGCCTCACATACCCAGTATCATGCTGGTTCAGTTCAGTGGGGTGTTATACGTTGACCACCAGTTGTCAATCCACAACTAATGAATAAATTCAGCAAAATAGCAGGATACCAAAGTCAATATACGAAATCAGTAGTATTCTATCTACTAACAGTGCACAATGTGAAAAGGAAATTATAAGAATAATTCTATTTATGATAGTGTGAAAAGAATATAATAAATAAGGTGCAAGATTTGCACAATAAAAATCATGAAACATTGCTAAAAGTAATTACAGAAGCCTTAAATAAATGTAATACAGCCCACATTCATGGACTGGAAGCTTTAATATGGTTAATAATATCTAATATAATCTGTAGATTTAATGCAGTTATTATCAAAATCTCATGACCCCGTTTTTTGAGAAATAGAAAAAACACATTCAAAAATTCACATGGAATATGATGGAATCCTGAGTAGCCACAGTAGTTTTGGGAGAAAAAAAAAAAACCTAACACATAGCTAGAAAACATGCTTAAAGTCACAGTAATTAAAACACTAGAACACTAGTATAAGCATCAGCTTTAATAAAATTAAAATCCCAGAAACAAATCTTCACATGTAGCTTTTGAACAAGGTTGGGTAGGACACACAATGTAGAGAAAACAATCTTTTCAATAATAATGAGAAAACTGATGCTCATAAGCAAAGGAATGAAATTGACTCCTTACCTAACACCATAGACAAGTAGCTGTAAAAGGAAGAAATCCTGTGATAGACTGCTGTGTGGAGTCCCCTTCCCCCCACATTCCACATTCCTTCTGACCACGTGTCCCTCCCTCTTTGGTCACTCTCTTGGGATGCCTGTTCTCATTTACTGTACCAGAGCCATCTCACCCATCTTTCTAAATGCAACCTAAATGCTGTATGTGGGGCTCTTCCTTGAGAGAGTTCATCTCTCTCTGCTGTGCTTTCCTAATTCTTTGAGTAAAACATGATATATGCTGCCACTATCACGTTTGCTACAGCAGGCTTGTGATAGTGAACAGATCATGTCAACATGAGTGAGAAACACCTCCCTAAATTGGGTCAGCACAGTTCTGGGAGTGGCTGGGGGATTTACTGAAGACAGAAGAACCACCATGGATAGGCTAGTGGCCCGAGCAGTATAAAAGGAAAACGAAGAAAGAGGGTTTGGTTTTGTTTCTTCAGAGGAGCTCCAATCTTTACTTTCCCCTTCGATGCCATCTCCTGGAGTTTAGCACAGACTCTTCAGCCTCCAGCATTGACCCTTCAGCCTTTTATTGAAGACTTTTTTGCCTCCTATTAAAGGCTCCCACTGGACATGCAGTGAGCTGCAGACATTTGCCTGGATCCTTAAGATCTGTAGCACACAGGCAGACTGTGCAACCTTCCACACCTGACTCTAGGTGACCATTGTAAGCCAATCTTGCAAATTCTATTTATATATCTTACATTAAATCCGTTTCTCTTATAAGCACTAATAGTGCTCTTCCCATAAACTGAGACCCCAAAGGCACAAAGGGTAGTCTCTCTCCTCACTCATATTTGGCAGTGTCTGTGCATGGTGGACACCACTGCTATGGATGGATGGAGGTATAGCTGTGCAAGCATCGGGAAGAGGACTGGCAAGGCCCATGCAGATTTGATGAGGCCACTGTGCCTTGTCTTGGCAAAGTGTAGTGCATTAATGAGTAGAGGCTCACAAGATGATTCTGATAATACTTGAGTAAATGTGTTTTAGAAAAATAAGTGTACTTCAAACCTGTAATGTCACGGGTCTCAATTCTTTTCATGAGGCTAAGTAAAAATCAGTGAGTCAACTTCAACTAAAATACAGTAAATAATACTATTGGTGATGCAGAGGCATGGTAAAAATATTAAATGACTGGCTATGGGGAAACAGTGGGCTAGTCTTTGGCCTCATCCTCAAGCTAAAGTATTCTCTAATGTTCCATATGGTGTTATGAAGTTGATATTTTCCCCTGATTCCTTCTCCTTTCAGTCTTCACTGGTAGGAAAGGAGAGTGAGCTGGGGAGAGGATAAGAAAGCATTCTTGGTTGTGTCTCCACCTGTCTTTCAAGGTGCTGTCTTTGATCTTGTTTTCAGTGAGGGATATTGAGCTGTTTCCACAGAGCACGCCAGCTTGCTCTGTTCAGAGCTGGGTTCATTAGCATTTCTGGTGATGGTGCATTGTGGTAACGGCAAACAAGTGCTGTGTATTCTGCAAGCCTCTCTACAGGGTGTTTGTAAGACAAATGTTTAAAAGATGGGTCTTTGGTTGGCTTCCAAGCCACAAAGATCTGAGGCCTCATAAAAATATTTATGCCTGAAGCTGACCTTGACAGGATCAAGTGAGTAGGGTCAGGTGACAACCAGGAGGTGGTAGGGGAGGAAAATCAAGGTGGAGGCAGATGGTAGTAGCATTTTCTATATTTGCCTTCCAAAAGGAATAATTACAGCATTCTTTTTCAACAGAAACTTTCATGCATTTTAAAAGAGGATTTGATTTATAAGAAACTTTTCAGGAACACAGCTGCTGGGCAAAGCAGGCTATTTACACTGACTTGAAATCCATTTTATGAGCCAGGAGTCTGGGATGTGAGGAGTGTGATAAAACTCCTGTAGTTTTTAATTGAGGAGTGATATTAACTAGCCCTGTTAGAAGCCCAGGTATCAGTTCTGGGCCAGTGTGTTTCTGTAGTAAATATGCGTGAATTGCTGAATGCCTGAGTATTGATTCACTTATATACCTGTTTGGCAGTTGCTAGGAAGGGATTTGTATTTTGCAGCTTTAAAGCCAAGCTGCCTTTCAGAGAAGGCTATGTTAGAAAGTAGTGGGTTGTACGGCATGAATCATCTGGCTCAATAGCCTCTGGGGAGGAGGCTGAGCCTCAGACATCACTGTGCAGATCAACTCAAAGACACTGACCGAGGAGGAACACAGGGGTGAGGGCTACACCAGTGAGGACATGAGCTCTGCACTTTGAAAACAAACCAGAGGCCTTCGGCTGAGCCTCTTCTTCCTCCTGTTCAGGATGTTAATAGTTCTCTCCCTCCCAGCTGTTCTACTCCACTGAGTTTTTATTATCAGCTGGTCTAGCAGCAAGTCTACAGGAGCCATCAAGTCCTTAAATGATTTCTTCTTTCTCTGTGTCCTGCTGCAGTGACCCAACAGCAAATTGTCAAGTGGAAGCTTCTAGGAAGACAGTCTGTCACACTCTGAGCCTCTGGAATCCACTGGAAAAGAAAACAAAGGGGATTTGTCCCATAGGTTCAAAGACCCACCTTGAACATGCTCTATGGGATTTCATCCTTGAGCTGACAAAATAAGGATGTCACATCTACAAAAGGGCTCCTTTGCTCTGTGGGTAAAGATGTGAGAAATTCAATCATTACCCAAGGCAGATGGTGACAGTGTCAGAAAAAGAGATAGGCATTTCCAGGGCCCTGTAGTTTGCTTAATTAGGGGAGAAAACCTATGCTGACTGACACACTGTAAACTGCTCACAGTATGAAGAGAGGACACCATAGCCTGTGCATGTGCAGCGCCTGTAAGGAGCCTGTGGGACTACACTGTGCCATGCACGGCTTTCCCTCCTTGGCTCTGGTGACTTGTTTCAACCCAGCATTTGTACAGAAATCTCAAGTTCAATTTATGCTTTGCTGGCCTCTTCTCTCCTTCAGGCCATGTACAGTGCTTGTGTGTCAGCTGGGCCCTGAGGGAGAACAACAGAGATGACAATGTCCAGGATGCTGTGACACAAAGCCCTCAGCTAACCTATGGGGATTGGAGCTGAGCAAGATAAGCCTTTGTACTTTTCAACCTCAAGATTTCGGGGACCTGTGCTGCCCTCACTCCTCACTAGCTCCTGACTGATAGAATTTGGCTTGATTCTGAACAGCTGTAAAGGTTATACATAAATTGATTCTAAACTGTCTAATGTTCATTTATCTTCATCTTATAGCAAATGTTGGAGAAATACTTGGGAAACAAATATCAAAACAGAAATTTGAGGAATGAATGGACTGTTGAGCTTTGTCCAACCCAAGGATTTTATGACTGATAGTCTGCTTATATTTGCTTGTTTATATATCTCTCCATCTGCCACCCTCTGTCCATCCATAACTACCTTGGATTGAGCACCTCAGGTAAGTTTCTACTGTTGCACTTTTAAATGATATCCTTTATACTACTTGTTTGGCTTAGGTTGGACAATTTTACTGTTGATTTCATGTAGTTGTGGAATCAACACAAATGAAATAAGGAAGGTTTGAAGAGTTCAAAGCAGCAATCAGAAAGTGTATCAGATACTTGTTTACTGGGAATGCTGGCACCAGGAACAGTGTTTGGTGAAGTCTTTGGAACACGAAGATCAATCATTGTCATTGCACTGAAGCAACAGAAGCAACAGGAGTGCATCTCTTTGGCAACAAAGACGACTTCATTAGACTGGCTTTTTAGCTATAATCTTAGTACAGGGCTCAAGACCATCATGAGCTTTGTAATAGGGGGATACACAGACCCTTGGACTCCTTACTTCGCTTTTTAGATTTTTCTCTTCTCACTTCCAACGTATTCAAGTTTTGGCTGGGGGACAGAGACAGACTTTCTAAGAGCACATCTGTTCTCAGACACACAAGCTCAAGTGAATGCAGCTAGGGCGATGAACAATAGAGTTGGAGAGGAACCAATTATTAAAAACCTGACATGGAACAGAATGAGTTCTCCCCAGCTTGGAGTCTGAAAACACCTTTTGTATTTTGTGGACCTGTTGTGGAGAAGTGGGGAGAGAAACCCGCTCTTGGCAAGTGCGAGCCAGGCTGAAGGGCTAAGCGGTCTCTACACTAAGGGACAGAAGAAGCACCACACTGAGGGAGCAGTACATGATGCAGCACCAGTGCCAGGTGGAGTTAATAACTCTGGTTTTCAGGTCACCGCTGCTGCTGTCCTTCAGTGGGTGGGAAAAGGGGCGGGCTTGGCTCTTTTCTAATGGTTAGGACTTTCCCAGTTAAGCTTCCTGTTGGAGGCACGAGTCGCTTCCCAGCAGGGCGGCCTGGATGGGAACTGGTGCATGGGAGGACTTCACAGTGAGGCTATGGCAGTGCCTGCTGCAGGCGGCCTGTTCCCAGTAAGCAAAAGATTCTTCTTTGCTACCTCAGAAGGAAAGTTTGTCTCAGTATCTCCTCACATTCACTCTCTGTTCCCAGCACTTGGGTCTGTGGAAGATGAACAGTTAGACTCTGAATTTGCACAACCTAGCTTGGCAAGGCAACTCAAAATTTGGACAGCATAGCTGGAGCTTGGCAAATCAAAATTTACTTGTGCTGTCTGTGCCTCAGTTTCCTTTAAAACCTTAGAAGTAGGATATAGTAGGGCACACTTCTAACCCCAGCTACTCAGGAGGTTGGGACAGGAGGACAGGAGTACAAGGGCAGAATGAGCAGCATAGTGAGACCTCATCTCTTAAAAATAACCACAGAGACAACAGCTGGGTTAGGTAGTCTGTGCCTGGTGTTTAAAGCAGGGCCTTACAGGCTTTATCACAGCAGAGGGGCACTGAGGACCTCAGAATGCTGGGAGAGGATGGTATAACCTTGGCAGCTGTGGTCTCTGCCAGCATAGCTGAAACTGGCACAGGAAGATGAACCCCAGTTTTCTCCATCTCAGCAAAGGATAAGGTCCACCCTCACCTCAGGAGAGCAATCCCCCTTGAGGGGGTTATAACAGCTCCCTTCCCAGGTAAGCCCTTTAACCACTGGATTAATGAGGAATTTCTTCAATAAATAGGAATTGGGCTCCTCATCTGTATTAGACCTGGCTCTAGGCACTTAAATCAGCTAAGACAATAGAGCATTCCTATCACCATGAAGCCAAAAGGCAAAGACAGAAAAACCAAAATTTTTCAAATAAATAATGCCTTCAATGGGCCAGCCCAATAGGTCAGCAGATTAAAGCACCTGCAAGCAGATGCATGGGCCAGGGTTCTGATCCCCTCCCCAGGGCCTGCAGTGCAGGCCCTGCCTCTGGGGCACACTGAGATGGCAAGTGAGACTGGGCATGATGGCACACGTCTATAATACCAGCTCTTGGGAGGCTGTAAACAGATGGATCATTGTGAGTCTGATCTAGTAATGAGACCCTGAACACCCTGTAGACCCTTCCCTAAATTTTTTTTTTTTAAATGCCTCTACTATTGCCAACATGCCTTGCTGAAGACACCAGGAAGAGAGCAAGGCTGGGCACAGCTAGAAGGGGTGTGTCCTGGCCGGCAAGGGTCTTGCTCAGTGATAAGCTGAACTTCACAGCTACATGTGTTCCTGGTAGTTTGGCTGCAGGGCACTGGCCATGCCTGAGAAGCTAAGGGTCACAGAAAAAGCAAAGTATAAAAGGGTGCACTAGAAGAGGAACCCTGAGGGGTCCTTTTTAGTCTTAAATAGATCTCTCTGGGAGCCTCCCCGAGAAGGTGACCTTTGGGCAAAGATGTGCCTGGAAGAGGAAGGACAAGCCAGGCAGAGAGTAAGCTGGGAAAGTGGGAGGTGGCAGCACCAGCAAGGTTGTGTCACCCAACACTGGAATGAGGTGACAGGCCATGTCCCACAGGGACTTGTGAGGAAGTTGCGTTTATACAGAGGCAAGTGACTGCAAGGCACAGAGCAGATGGATGAGCCTTTGGACAAGCGAGTCAAGGGATTTAAGTGAGGTTACTCTGCATTCTAGTTGAGAAAAATACAGGGGCCCAAAGGACCAGCTGGAAAGTTGCCCATCAAACCCCATTTCCCTCCCATCTCTCTCACCACACCTAATTCTTCATTACTTTGCATGGAAACACAGCCTCTTCACACAACTCAGAGGGCCCTGCATAGCCTGGCCTGGCCTCCCAGGGAGCCCCGCTCCTCTGCATCCTCTTCATCCCTTTCCTCTCCTGTCTTCCAGGTACCTCCAGGCTGCAGCACTGTGCTATTGTGTGAACCTCACTCTGAGGTAGGCATCCTCCCAGAGCTCCCAGTGTAGGTATGACCCTGCAATGTGCTGTAGCCCCAACAGGGCCTGTGTCCAGCCACGTACTGCATTGTACATAGCTACATATTCTCCCCCTCCCCCTACACACACACACACACACACACACACACACACACACACATGCGACTGTGACTTTCTCCACCAAGAAACGTGCCTAATTTGTTGAGCAGTGAGACTGCGTGCCAAGCACTGTGCCCAGGGTATAACAGATGTTCACCAATTATTTTAAACAAACAAATGCATGAAAGGCACTGGGCCAACACTTGACACACTTTTTCTAAATTCCACACAGTCTTGGAGAGTTTGTAAATTATTCTTATCATGAATAATAATAAGAATGAAATGGAAATTGAGAGGTCTTGCCAGGAGTCACAGACGTTAACCTCTCTGAGCTTCACTTCCTCCTTTGGAAAGCTGGGTCATTATAGACGAACTTCCAAGGTACCCTGTTGTGTGGGCACATTTGCGTCCCCATCCTCCCTCTGCTCACCTCTCTGGCCACAGCCCAAGGAAGGCAATGCAGAGCCCTGGAGACCCTGAATCAACTTGGAGATGAGGACTTCTACCTCTCCTAGGAGGAGGCTGATGGCAGGCTCAGGCATCTGAAGGTTGGGGGTCCAGAGGCAGCCAGGGTAGCAGGGAGGTGGGAGAAGCAGGACCCCAGCTGAATGTGAGCTAAGATGTTCCTCAGGCCAAGTGAGGACAGTCACATTGTGGGGAGCAAAAGGGAGCTACTGAGTTTGAAGCTCATCTCACCTGCCTGATGCATCCACAGGGTGGCTTGGGCCAGCTGGGCTCCTTTGCCCATCTGTACTCGTGAAGACTGGAGACCTACATGGGGCGGGCAGGCATGTGGCCAAGACACACACCACAGGCATGTGGTCCTGTGTCTTGCTGTGCGCCTTGGTGTGACCTCCTAGTACTGCCTATGCAGGCTGGGCTCCCTGAAGCGTTTGTCATCCCTGCTGCCTGTATCTTTGCCCACGCCCCTCATTCACTTTGGTAAATCCTTTCCCACACTGTTCCACTCCAGTGACAAAAATCTACATTACATATGCAAAGAACTTATGCATTTAAAATACTACTTGTCATTTAGCTCAGACTCAGCCTCTTCCTGGAATGTTTTGATTTCTCCTTCTCTGCCTGGAAGTCATTCCTTCTTCCTATGAGTGCCCGTGGTCTCTTGTCTCTTCTCTGCAGCACTGACCGCTTTCTGTCTCCTCAGAGGACAATATTAAGAAGAGCTCAATCTGGATGTGAGGCAACAGAGAGCACAGGGGTGCAAGGTAAACTGGAGAGCACCCCCACCCTGGCAGCCACTAGCTCACTGTCACCATGTGGGACCATTATGGGCTTGGTACTGCTATGGCTGCTATGTTCAGAAGCCAGACATGTGGGGGCCAAGAAACTATGCTTGGTATCAAGTCAGTTGGTGACTCTTTTTAAAAATCTTACCTGGGTGGGCTCTTTGAGGAAGAGTGAAACAGGAAGAGAAGAAATTATAGATGGTGACTTCATTTTCTTGGAAAGGTTCTATTCAACAAGAGCACCTGACGAGCTACATCTCTCCGAAGTTATCAGTCTTAGGGAACTAGGTCTGGAGGGGCCCTGTGGAGCTGACTGAAGCCAGTGCCTCCCTCACGGAGCTGCCTTCATGGACCTTCCAATCATAGCCTCCTTCTCAGCCTGGTACTGGGCACACCGTAGGTGCAATTAGTGTCTGTGGAATGGATGAATCACCCCTGAGCAAGTCCATTTTATCCAGAGCAGCCAGACGATGGGGCTGTTTGGGTGTCTGACAAGGAATATTAGAGATCTGGACCAAAATTCCAGATTTTTCCATTGAGGGTGTATGAGGTATGATTGAAAAATACCATGAATGTTTAAATTTTAAAAATTATTATAGTATAAGACATATTTTCATTCATCCCTTCAAAATATTCCTCCTCATTTTTTATCCCCTCATTCTTGCCACTTTCTCAAGAAGTCCTGAAGTTTTCTTTTCTGTCTGTCAGTATGCTATTCTGGCTGTGTCAGTGTTCTGAATTGACTTAAAACATTTCCCTCTCATGGTCATTTTGAGTTTGGGGGAGAGCCAAAAGCTGCGCAGTGCCAGATCTGGCGAATAAAGCGGAGGAGAACACAGCCTCGTGTTTTCACGGAGCTCTTTCCAATGGACACCACTCAGCAGCACTCTCCATCTTTTTTATCACACCTTGTAATGACAGGAAAGAGGACTTCCACAACTGCTTCAGAAAGTAGCAAGAATGACTGGATAACCATGCTGGTAGTGAGAAGGAGTATTCTGAGGGGAATTAATGGGAATGCATCATTTACTGTAATCAGATTTTTATAATTTATTCACTGTATATTTTGGCCATACCACAAAGTTGGGGCAAGTTATTGAGTCGCGTTAAACCTGCCTTAATGTCTGAGAATAATAGATATCTTTAATAATTTTGTGACAGTGAATAATAAAGTCAAGTCTTAGCACAAGGTAGACAACAACAGTGGGGAATGTGTGAGGACTTCCTGTGCCAGCAGTGGCTGGTTGGCTCAAAGGTAGGCAGGAGACCCTAGCAGGCTGATCAAAGCCACGGCCATCCTTTGCTGGATGCAAACATTGGTGTTGTAATCAGGGTTTGCCAGTGAATAAATTTAATACGGACACATAACGTATTGGATTATTCTATAATATTTTCCCCAAAGTCAAATACAGATGAGTTCAAGAGATCTATCCAAGTGCTAAAGACCAAAAGAATTCAGCTGAAGACTTGGCTCCCATAGCAAGAGCCCACACGAGTCCAGCTGGAGACCTAGCACCCACAGCAATGTCTCATGCAAGTCTGTATGAAGGATCTGTATGGGGAAGGTCCACAGGCCAGCGTCGGAAGCTAGAAAGTGCACCAGTGGGATGAAGGATCTGTGCCAGCAGGCTGAGGGATCTGTGGATCTGTGCTGGAGCCAGGAAATGACTCTCAAGGTAAGGATCAGCCCACTTACAAAGAGAACCACAGCCATCGTCAGTGACGGCGAGGACCCAAGGTTCTCTGACAATGAGAGCAGGCTAGTTCATATCAGGAATGCCAACATGAGCAGTTTCTCTGGGAGAATCAACAGCACCATATTCCCCTCCAGTTCTCCTCTTATGCTACTGGCAACAATCCCCAGGTGGGCTTTCTACACCCAGCACCACACTGACTCAGTTCAGCAGGGTGTTAAAAATTGACCATTACTTAACCCACCACAACCGGCAAAGAAAACTTCTGTCCGTAGGAGAGGCCAAACAGCTAAGCTGTAGGCTTGACAGTGCAGCTGTTGGGAGCTGCTGCTGGCAGGACCTGAGCCCACCTGGGAAACAAATGGTTGTGGAAGAAAGCAGAGACTGAACAAGGATGCTAACAACTCACGTGTTTTGACAGTTCGAGCTAGCTGTTTCTGAAGCTGAGCTCCCTTTAAGTTTCTCAGACATAGAGACCTGTATGTCTGCTTTTTGTTGTTATTGTTGCTTTGTTTTGTTTTGGGTTTTTTTTTGTTTCTTTGTTTTTTTGCAGTACCAGGAGTTGAACTCAGGACCCTTCTCTTGCCAGGCAAGTGCTTATTCTACTGAGCTATCTCCCCAGCCCTTGTGTCTCCTTTTTGCTGAGATCACTTTCAGTTGAGGTTCTTTCACCTGCACCCAAGAGGCCTGATCCTCATAAAACTCTCTAAAGTAATAAAGGGGACCTAGGAGGACAGCGAGTTGTTTCTCAATGTCTGTCCTTGGTTGAGATCTGAAGCAGTGATTTCTGTGCCTAGTAGAGATCTATATCCATACAGCTGAACATTAATAGAGAAAGCACAGCAGTTCTCACAGGAGCCCAAGTTCAGCTCAGATGGAAGGTCCGGCTTTCATGGTGAGCATAGGGTGAGATTTTTTAAAAATAGACTTCTGACTCCAAGACCTTAGGAGACAGAAGGGTCTCTGTTTTACAAGAGTCATACCAAACCAAAAATGACAAAGGAGCTGTGATAAATCTGCAGCAAGGCTTGGCAGTCAGGGCTGCCCCTGGCAACTTGTATCACCCTGCAAGACCTGAGTCAAGGGAGACAGGTATTCTTGTCTGTCCTGAGCTGCTCTGGTTCCTAAGCATCATGCAGGGTTTCACAGGTCATGGCTCAGAGTCAGCCGCGAGGGCACTATGACCTAACTCTCACCTTGAGCCCCAGTCTCACATGGCTCAGGCCAGCATCTCCACAGCTCTAGCTCAGGCCTTGCTGCACCCCGCCCTGGTTCTGCCACAGGAACTAAAATAAACTCATGTCGCACCAAACTGCTCAAGCACCCCCAGGACGACCCAGCAGCAGAATTGGGATGGAAGGTGGGCTGGTCAGGGAGGAAGGAAGGAGCATGTGTTAAATTTCTCTCTCCAAGAGCACTTGGCAAGAAGCCCATGTTTCAGGCACATTTTGACAGTTCCAGGCCAGGAGTCATAGGCCTGGAGCTGCAGGAAGCCCAGGAAATGCATTTCTGCTATCCCCTCAGCATGGGCCCAGAGCCCGTGTGTATCATCACTGACTTTGGGGAAAACAGAAATAAGCAGTCTGGTTTAGGTACAGAAGCTTGCATCCCAGGAAGAGAAATGGCATCACTAAGCACTGGGCGCAGCAACAGCCAATATTTATTGAGTGCTTTGCATGTGCCAGGCATAACCTCAGCAATCCTCCACCTAATCTCCCAGGCAGGCCCTTGCAGTTACCTTCCTGCTAAGAAGGAGGCTACAGCCAAGTAACACCCCAGAAGCCACATGCAGTAGGTGGTGGTGTGGAGACCAGGAGTGGTTTCCGTGGCCCAGCCCAAGTCCTTGCTCCCAGATGTCTGCTCTGGCAGTAGGCATGGGGTCTCCTCTTATAAGCCCAGAGCCAGAGCTGGGCAAGTTAACTCAAGATCTTATTAAATCTTCACACCCTTGGAGGTGGGAGCTTAATCAGCTCCACTCTGCAGATGAGGAAACAGGCTCTGGGAATACAATGACATCCAAGGTCACATTCCACAAATGGCTGGGTTTGGGGTGCTTAGTGGAGTCTCCTGCCTCCAGTCCAAAGACTTTTGCATTGATTTCCACCAACAGGAAAAGCAGAAAGAGCCCATTGGTCATTCAAACTGAATTTAATGTAGAAATGAACAGAAATTCTGGATCTTCCTCTCTTATCTCTATATGTGTGTTTCTCTTTAATGCAGAAAGTGTGTTGTGTGTATGTGTGTGTTTGTATGTGTGTGTGCGCATGTGTGTGTGTATTTCTTTAATGCAGAAAAGCATATCACACAATCCTTTGAAGTCATAGTGTGCTAAGTTTAGGGACTTTGCCTATAAGCAACAGAAGCAGACTTCAGCTAGATGGAGAAGAAAGAGGTTCAATAGAAAGAAATACTTGCTGCTGTTGTAAGTCATCAAGTCACTCCACACTGAGCACCTCAGATTGCCAGGCACTATTCCAAGCGCTGGGGTACTTCTAAGAACAAGACAAAGATCCTTAAAGTCGAAGAACTTAGTTTCTTATTGTAAGAAGGGAAGGAAGAAGGAGTGGCAAGCAGATAGAAAACAAAAAGGTAGGAGCTATATGACAAAATTATACAGAAAGAATAAAAAGGAGTGTGCCAAAGGTGGCAGGATGCCACACTGAGAAGGGAGGGTGTGCAGGTGTTCACTGCGCAGGTCTCTAAGGGTGGAGCCTCCCAGCCCCTGCTCAGGAGGAGATAGCACAGATGTGAAACCCCTGGAGGGATGGTAGGGGGCAGAGAGGTGAAAGGGTCCCAGGGACTAGGGTCTCTTGTGGGCTCTGGCTATAACTTTGGGTTGTATTGTGAATTAGCTGGAAAGCCAGAAGGTTCTGAAGAGAGGGGTGATAGCCTCTAATTTTAATCTCAGAAGACACCCTGTGGCTGCCAGGGGAGCAGACTGCAGGAATTGAAGGGAGGAGTCAGGAGGTCAGTTATGAGGCTGCTGTGGTGAATCCTACCAGAGAGGAGGTGGCAAGAGGCTGGGTTCTGAGTAAAGCTCAAAGGCAGAGCCCATAGGGTTTCCTGACAGGGTGCATGTGGGAAGGGAGATGGAGCAGGAGCTGGGGGTAACTGCAAGTAGTGGAAAGACAGGATGGAGCGGCCTTACTCACAGAAAGCTTTGGGAGGAGACCAGGTGTTAGGGGTGGAGGTGTCCTCCAGGCTGGCCAAGAGCTAGAGATAGTTCACAGAATCCAAATTAAGTGGGGAGAAACACCCTAAAATAGCTGAATGATTTGGGAAAGAATAGGAACCATTTTCTTCAATTTCTCAGTAACAAGAACATCAACCCCTCCCCCCACTACCTGAGCAGAAATCAGAATGTTCTAAGCACAAGCGTGAAATGAAAGCAACGGAGGGCAGGGAGAATAACCAGAGATGCCCACTGCAGGCCCTGTCCTGGTGTCTCTGTGATCTCTCTCCCGCTCTTCCTGCTGTGTCAAGTGATGTTCCTGGCAGGCTGCATTGTCTACTCAGAAGACTCTGCCCTGGGTGAGGAGTGATGGTGCATTTAGGCTATCTTATTAAATGCTGTTTATCTCCTAAAAGCAGCCAGCAGCATGTTTAATCAAAGTCAGGGCAGGTGTGATTTGTAACATTGCTACATTACTCTTCCTTCAGCTTTTCTACCCTGGAGAAGAACAGCCCCTGCCCCATCCCAGTCCTGAAATAATGTGATGGGCAGACAACTGGGACATCTAAGTCACAGGGCAGTGGGGGGCACCTCTTGTCTGCTCTTGGGCTTCTGCCTCTTGTTCTCTGCATCCTCCCACTCTGGAAACAGGAAGGAAGGGGAAACCAAAACAGAAATACAAGAAAACCTACAGCTGCCCTATGTCTATTCAGATGTTGAGAGGGGCAATTTAGACCACAGGTTGATCTGATCACTGCTCTTCCCATCTTAGGGCTTCCCATTAAATACTGTCCTGTGTTGACTGGGAAGATTCCATTTCTTGAGGTTTTCAAGAGATTGTAGATTTTGATTGCATGTGTTCGTACATGTGTCACTGGGGATTGAACCCAGGGCTTCATACGTATGAAGCAAATGCTCTTTTACCAAGCTATAGTATCTCCCCAGCCCTAGATTTTTCATTCTTGAAGAAAAAATAACCAATGTGTCTATGAATTGAATATGTGCCTTTCATTTCTGACCCCAAGTATCTGAGGAATTGAACTGTATTCTGATGTTCTAGGCTGTCTGCCCTCAAATTCATAGGCTGAAATCCTAATCTCTAATGCCTCAGAATGTGACTGTATTTGGACATCAGTCTTTAAGAGGCAATTAAAATTGAAAAACAGAAGCAGTTAAAATGAAATTAGAGTGGATCCTATTCTAATCCAATATCATTGATGTTTGTCTAAGAAGCAAGAAGTTTGGATACAGGGAGAAGATAGGGAGAAAGTAGCATATTCAAGCCAAGGAGAGAGGCCTTGGAATAAGCTCATCTGGCCTATGCCTTGATTCAGAGATTTAGTCTCCAAAACTGAGAAAATGATGTTTTATTGGTTAAGCCACCCTATCTGTGGTTATGACACCTCCAGAAAACAAACATACCTCATTTAAAGGTTAAAGATCCCTTTAGACAAACTCTATTTTCTTTTCCTTGTCAAATATAAGAAAGGCCAAAGATTTCAAAAGTAATTGTCAAATGTAGGACGCACTTCCAATTGCAGTGGTGTTGGAAAGGAGACAAATGAGGGGTGATGAATTATAGGCAAACACGTGTGACTTCATGTCTAGAAAGTATCATCAAGATAATTTTATTTTAATAGCCTGGCTGGAGAACTATTAATAAGTGTTCCCGTGGTGGGCAAACCTGTGGGACAGCTTTGGCAGTGTTCAGAGATCCCCACAACCACATGATGTGATTTCATTTTATTACAGCAGTTGCCTTGTCTATTTTTCCTTAGGAAATATTTGCCAAGGGAAAAAAAAATCTTTCTCTTGGATGCCTTAGTGTTTGGGAAGCTGGCCAATTAAATGTGGCTCCAAGAATGCATTTAACCTTGAAACTGATTTCATTTCAAATAGAAATACAGCCTTAGGACAAAAAAGTATCATACTGTCCCCAGAAATGTTATGCTGGGCTGTCCTCCGTTCATTCTTTCAGCAAGTACATATGGAGTTCTTCCCATGTGCGAGGCACTGTGTTGGGCAGGCAATATCCAATGCCAGCTGAAGTCCAGTGGAAAAAGGTAGGCAACTAGATGCTA
Source organism: Octomys mimax (assembly GCA_002564305.1). Taxonomy (NCBI): domain Eukaryota; kingdom Metazoa; phylum Chordata; class Mammalia; order Rodentia; family Octodontidae; genus Octomys; species Octomys mimax. The sequence continues at coordinate 200 of NDGM011176515.1, read as the reverse complement.
ATTGTCATCCAAGGTGATAGGCTCCACAACACAGGCAGCTATGAGGTCTAGAAGATGGGGGAGAACTCTTAGAGGACGCAACATCTCAGCTGACTTTCAGGACCATTGAGAGTTAACAGCTTAAGAAGGGATGTGAGACTACTATTATGGACTACTGGAATATATTGGATTATTTTGCTGAATTCACACACCTACAATAT
>NDGM011176500.1:0-12572 GCA_002564305.1 Octomys mimax | reverse complement strand
GAATTGAATTTTGTAATCTCTGTAGCTTCTTTGCTCCTGTTGGGCCTCCTGCTGTCCCGGCAGATGTACCATGTTATGGCCTCAGGGGGCCGACCGTGAGGCTGTCCACAGCAAGGCGCAGCTGCTCTCATTTGTACAGTGGTACCAAGAACAATAGGCATTAGAATTATTTTATCAGAATTACCCAGGCTGAGCTTAATCTTGGCTCTTCCTGCCTCAGCCTTCCAGACTGCTGGGATTACAGATGTGTGCCACCACACCCATGCGAGGAGGACCACCTGGATGACTCTCCTGGAAAGAAGAGCAACTATGTTCGTTTTGGCTAGCCCTGGCCCTGTTCCCACGGACTGACATGTGCAGAGCTGGCCAGGGCTTTTCCTTGTTGCTTTCACTGACTTTAAGCAACACAGGTCAGTCTAGCTGAAGTGCTGGTATGTAGTCTTTGAAGCAAGGTGACAGGTCAGTGCTGCTCACCCAGAGCTCCATATGTGAGTCAGGTGGGAGGAAGAGCCACATCTCACACCATTGGCTGGGACTGGCTCTCAAAATAAGAGGCCCGCGAAATAGCTCAGAGGACTAAAGCACCGGTTTAGGCAAGCTTAGGTAAGCGCAGGGACCGAATTCAATCTCTCGCCAGCCTTGCCCTTATGGTGGGCTGAGCTGGTCACAGAAAGTAGTGGCTTATGCCTGTAATCCCAGCACTGGAGAGGCTGAAAACAGGAGAATCACTGTGAATCTGAGCTACATAGTGAGACTCTGTAACAACCAAATGCAATAAAAATAAATAAACAAATAAATAAGAGGCAATGACTTCCCAAGGCATAGCAAATTACACATCAGAGCTAAAACACTGACCCCCAAAATATTAGATGCTACCTCAGATTATGTCATGCAGATTACACCTTCCACGTATTCTCTCTGCACATTGCAGAGGTGATGTGAGGCCATCTACCCAGCCCAGCTCATAGCCCTCACATACCTCCTCCCACCGTTCTCACAGCAACTCATCCCCAAGCCACGCCCATCTTTGCAAATTAGAAAAACCCGGGTTGGGTCTTGGTCAAGGCTTTTGTTCCGATTAGCCATCATCATAGCTGGGCTTAGAACCCCTTGGCTTGCCATAGAAACAAATATGCCTTCATGTCTTTATTCTCACTATGGCTTTCCCTGGAAGTGGTAGGTTGGAATTAACTCACTAGACTTCCAATAGTTTTCTGTGGAATTACAAATATAAACTTCTCAGACCATGACAAGAACCAGGAAGGGCCTGCTATGCCCATGGATAACTTTCTTTATCCTGTATAGAAACTCTAAGAGCTGAATTTATTATAATCTTCCTGAAGCACTATATAAAACATTATTTGAGACCCATACAGAATTTAAAATCTTATATTCTCCATACTGAAAAGGTAAAATGAAATGGGTGAAATTAATTTTGTAGTATATTTTACTTAATTTGCATTTTTAAATTATCACCTTAAAATGTAATCAGTATAGATATATTAAGAAGATACCTTACAGTTTTTTGTTGCACTTAATCTTTGAAATCCAGTATGCCCTTCAAAACTACAGAGAAGCCACATTTCAGGTGCCCAGGTGTGCCATGGTCATGGATGCCATATTGAATCTCAAGAAAGCAAGTGGCAGATCTGGGATGTAAATCTATCTGTCTTGGCTCTAGGACTGCACGTGCTGCCTCCTGATGAGCTACTACTATTCACAGCAGATTAAAGAAACACAGACTTAAAATTAAGCAGTTTGTAATCTTTAATCATTATCAAGTTCCAGTCAATATTCTCCTGAAATTCCCTGAGGCTTGCATGGAAGAATTTTTGCAGGTCCTGCTGAACACTTTCTTGGCTCTGGGCTCCTTGGGCTTCTTGCTTCTCCCAGGACCTGAGGCCAGCTCGCTGTCAAAGCAGACCCCTCTGGCACAGTTTCTCTCTGTGATTGGTAGGAATGGTGCAAAAGGTCTGTTGTTTTGCTTAAACTGTTTGAAAACAGAGAAGCATGGCCTTAGTCCTGCCTGTTACCGTGAGATCCCTGCTGCGTTCCTTGTTGCTTCCAATACATGACAATCAAATTGAACTGGAAGAAAGTCACTCCGTTCCCCTGTGAAGGCCTTTTCCTTTATAAAAAAAAGCCTTTTCCTGTGTCTCTGAGCTTGGACTTGTGCCATTTTGGCATTTTAACTGCATACATTTTTGTCAAGTATTACAACCCTGCATATGATAACTATTTGGGGTGAGTACTTGTTCTTAAAAGTGGACTTCTTTTTCTGTCACACATCAGCGCTTACATATTGCAGATGCAAGAAGTAACGATCACTCATTTTTCAGATTTTTCTTGCTGTGTGAAAAATGATCCCCAAATTTACTTAAAATACGCATTTTACTCCAGAAATTTTGGAAGGGCTCTAACTGGTGGTTCATCCTGAGCAGGGTAGCATAGCTGTGTGTGTCTGTGGGAACACCTGCTCCCAGGATGTCTTCATCCACACAGCTGGTGCCTGGGTACTGCTCCTTCATGGTGATCAGCTTCCAGAGGGCAGCCAACAGAAGCTGCTGTGTCAGTTAAGAACTGTGCCTGGAACTGAGCCAGCGTGACCCTTGCCAGAATCTCTTGGTTAAACCTGTCATCAGGCCCGGCCAGATTCAAAGTGAAGAAATAGATTAAAATTCTTGATGAAGATATATCAAGATTATAGCACATGAAATCGTGTCAGGTGGGGAATACCTGAGCCATGAGGTGGGGAAATCCCACCTGCCAGTTTGCTTTGTGCCATTTCCAGGGTGAATTTTTGTTTCACGTGTGTGTGTGTGTGTGTGTCCTTTCTGTCATTGAGGTTATAAGCAGCTTCTCATATTTTCTATCATGTGCAATAAAGCTGATAACTCCACAGTAAGCACTAAATACTTACTGTCTATTTGTTCATATAGAATCCAAAAGTAAATTCAAGGCTGCCATTTAAAGAAGAGTATAAATATTCATTCCTCTACATGAAAAGGTTTTTCAACCAAATGTTCATTTATGTTGCTCAGATGTATTTTCTTTTCTCCTTGGTGCACTGGCCCTGATTCTTTCTACGTTATTTCTCATGATTCATAACCATCCCCCTTCATGACATCATCTCACATTGAGCAGGGATGGCATTGCTTCCTGCTGCTACTACCTCTGCATCACATCTGCCTTTCTCCTTTTGCTTTGTCACTGGCCAATATTATTATTATTATTTTTTAAAATACATTCGGTACAGGGTCTCACTATGCAAGTTGGACTCATAGTGATTCTCTTGCTTTCAGCCTCCTCAGTGCTGGGATTACAGGTGTGCGCCTTTACACCAGGACTCTGGCCTGCTCAGCCCTCTCTGGGGGTGGGGCTGGCACAGCATGTGGTGCCGGGGAATGAACTACAGTCCCTGCTCTTGCCTAAGCAGGGGCTTTAGTCCACTGAGCTATCTCCCTGGCCCCAACATTAATTTCCTACAATAAGTTCTCTCTGTGAAAGTACAGTGTTGTCTCTCTGTGCCTGATTAACACACCATGCATACCACTGATTTTATAGTGTACTGCTTCATGACAGGTGTCACAGTTGCCTTGAACTTTTGTTAATATTTTATTACTAATTTTCCTTTGTTTTTTCTTCTCCAGCTTATTTTTTGAACTCCTTGAGACGAGATAGTCTTCTGCTTCCTTGTGTTTCAGGTAATGCTTTGCATGATGTCTTGTATTTAGTTTCCGGTTCATAGGATGTACATTATAAATGTTTACTGACTTTTCAAGTAGATTTGTGATAGGGTATAGCAGGTATGAAGTTCAAGTTTTTCCTCAATAGCCAAGGCAAAAGAATTGGTTGCTCCTAGGGATGGAGATACTTTCTTTTTGGCTTGTCATTGGTTGCTCTGTTTTGTTAGTTTAGGAGGTGACACTCTGTGTTAGCTAAAATTGCCCAAACCAATATTTGAGAACACTGGGTGCCTTGGGATACTTTTTCTCTTGAGCTGGGTCAATTATGGCTGATGGACTCCCAGGGTTATTGAGGCCCAGTGTTTTATTTGTTTAGATTAGCTTTGAAAACAGCTTTTTTTGAATACATACTTCACCCATGTTGTGACAATAAAAAATTTTAGTTTGAACAACTAAAATGCATTTGAGATAATTTTTTTTTATTTGTGACATTTTCCTTATGTAAATTTATACACTTAAGCAAAAATTTTAGGTTTCCATGTAAAAATCATTTTTTAAGATAATTTTTGATTGTTTATGTTTCAACACTTTATGGTAAAGTGGGAACTTCCCAGACTACATGTCTACTCTCAGTCTTTTGCCCCAAGCAACCCAAGCCTCCCATTTTCATCTTTTTAAGCCTTCTATTTTATTCCAGTTTAGTTTTCTGTAAAATTGCTTTCCTGTGTTGAAAACTTCCAAAGCTTAGCCTCTCGGTTTCTCCTAGGCACTCACGTAGTTGAAGGAGGGCTGTTGTACCTGAACAGGTGAGTTTGCCTGATTCTTGACTGTACTTTGCCTGACTGGATGTAAATTTGAATACAATTATGGCTGAAATTGGGTGCCAATGTTTGAAAACTGGGGATTTCCTTGCTATCTATTACTTTCTTTTTGGTGAAACAAACATATTTAGTAATCTCTGACATTTGTTCACAAGAGAGCAGCCATCATAATGAGTCTTTCTTACTTATTTCTTGATGAGAGTTCCTTTCCAGTCAATTGTGTTATTTGGAATATAGTGAAGACCACAGTAGCATCAGTACTAATTGAAAATCCAAATATATGAAGAGATACTTTTCAGCTGGGAATGTTAGCATATGCCTGTAATCCCAGGACTCACAAGGCTGAGACAGGAGGATTGCCATATGTTCTAGACCAGCCTGGCCTACATAGTGAATTTAAAGCCAGCCTGAACTACAAAGTGAGACCCTATCTTAAAAACAAAATAAACAAACAAACGTTTGTTTGTTTAGCAGAATATTTTTCTGCTAAGTGTCAGCATAAGGAAAAGAAACAAAAACAAAGACCCAAAACCAAAAAACAAAACCAAACCAAGACCTCTAGCCTATGTGGCTTTGTTTAGTAACAAAAAGTACAAATTTAATCTTTCACTTATTAAAATTTGCAATACTAAGGATATTGAATTTTGCTCATTTTTATTTTTATTTAATTGTATTTTCACTTGAGGAGCTACAGCCATGAAAAGAAACTCATTACTAGCTGTCACTCTCCAAATTTTGCAGCTAACTACACAGTCCTTTCTGCACCTCTCATCTTTGCAGGGAAAGCTGATCCAATTTTTTGTGTTCATAAATAATTTGAATGTTTTAATAGTGTTTGATACTTTCTGGTTTTAGGGTGAGATTTAAAATAAATCTAATTTATTAAAAGTTTAAGGCATTTGCATGAGTATTTGTGGATCAGAAATTAATGGTGTGGCCACAGAGGGATAAATCAAAGCTCTAAGGCAAAGTCCCTGAGCTATTTTAAAGTTAAGGAGAGATGCCTTTATAGCTTTCAAAAGTGTTTGAAAATTAAATGTTTGATTTATTAAGGCTGTGTACACATAGGGCTCAAATTATTCATGTATCATTTCGAAAATGTGAAATGCTTAATGTTCTGACATTACGTGATAATTGCTATTCTAATATATAGTATCTACTAAATCTTTTTGAGAGAGAGGAAGGGTGACATTGATATACAGAAGCACATGCTTTGTGTGTGAGTAAATCATTGTTCCATTGAATTAAGGCCAAGGAGGGAGCATTGAGTGGAACTTAAAGTGATATTACAGAGTCTGAAGCTGTTCCAATCAAGAAATATGTAGCAGTACTAGTGAAAAATGGGCAGAAATACACAGAAATCCACTAAGGAGAAAATGAAATCAGATTTATCAGTGATACTTTTTGCAAAGTTTCCAAGAATCATGGCCATCACTCAGCAGATCTGCTTTGGAGGGTCGATGCCATCTTAATTGTCCCTCTTACATCAGTTGCTGTCTGATGACAAGCATGAGAGTTATTACCTTTTGTGGGTGCTTAATGGGTTAGAATCCCTCTGCCTCTGTTACTAGCCAGCTGGGTGAACATGGGCAAATTGCTTCACTCCTTAGCTTCAGTTTCCCTCGTGTAAAATGCAAACACTAGACAGTGAACTTGCCAGTGCTTTGGCCTGGGACTTACTGACTACTAGAACGGTGAGAGAAATTTATGTTGCTCATAGATGATCTAGTCTGTTGCTCATACATTATCAGGTATTTTGTTATGGCAGGCCTAGTGGACTAAGATAATACATTCTCAGCATTAGAAAAGTGACACTGTTTTATATATTTTTTGTAAATCTTTTTTAACATCTGGCTGCATGAAAACAGCCAGATTTTTAGATTGGCTTTGGCATTTAGTCTGCTGTGATCTCATGTATCAAGTAGGTTCTGGAAAAAGCCTCACTGTACACTTGTGAGAGATTGGGAGTGCTAGTAACAAATGGCATCTTCAGATTGTATGAAAATAGTCGTGGGGGTTAGATAGCTCTAAGGTGAGATAGCTCAGTGGATGAAAGCACCTGCTTAGGCAAGCTTAGGTAAGCGCAGGGACTGCGGTTTGATCCACAGCACCACATGTCCCACCAGCTCTGCACCCAGGGAGAGCTGAGCAGGCCAAGACTGGGCTTGGTAGCAAAGGCCTGTGATCCCAGTTCTGGGGAGGCTGAAAACAGGAGGAATACTATGAATCTGAACTGCATAGTGAGACCCTGTAATAACCAAATACATTAAAAAAAAGAAAAAAAGAAAAATAGTTTTGACTTCACAGATCTCTTGTGATGAAGACTAGAAACTCTCCTTCAGCTAATTTTTTGTTTGTTTGTTTTTGTTTTTTTGTGGCCAGTCAGTCTGCCCTGGGGGTGGGGATGGCGTGGCATGTAGTGCTGGGATTTGAACTGCGGTCCCTGCGCTTTTCCTAAGCTTACCTAAGCAGGTGCTTTAGAATACTACGATTGGGGGCTGGAGAGATGGCTCAGTGGAATAAGCGCTTCCCTGGCAAGCGCAAGGGCCTGACTTCAATCCCTGGTTCCACCAAAAAACAAACAAACAAACAAACCCAACAACAAAAAAAACCCACTAAGCTATCTCTTTAGTCCCTCCTTCAGCTAATTTTTTTTTTTCTTTTGCAGAACTGGGGATTAAACTCAGGGCTTTGTGCTTGCCAGGCAAGTGCTTAGTCTACTGAGCCATCTCCCTGGCCCTCCTTCAGCGACTTTTAAAGGAAGTGTGTGTGTGTGTGTGTGTGTGTGTGTGTGTTCATTGCTTTATAGTCTGAGGCCCATTAAGAGGCTGGAAGGCAATGGGGTAGGTTAGAGCAAGGCCATACATCTAGAATCAGAGTCCTGCTTTATTAGTTGTATGAACTGATAAATTACTTTACTGCTTTGTGCCTCAGGTTTTTCACCTTGAAAATGAAATTTATTCTAGTAGCCATCTTTTATAGCTGTTATGAAACTTAGTGAGATAATGTAGGCAAATGCTATAGCTAGTAGTTAGTGTTCAGTAGTAGCTTTTGGTTTCTTGTTTGTTCTTTTGCTTTTGTTTTTTGTTTTTTGTTTTTTTTTTGGAGATAAGCTCTTCGTATATAGTTAAAGCTGAACTTAAACTTGCTTTGTAGCCCATGTTGGGCTTCAACTTGTGATCTTTCTGCTTCAGTTTCCTGTATGCTGGGATTATAAGTGTGCACCACTGCACCCACCTTCAATGTTAGCTTTGTTTTCTTGGTTATTATTGATATAGGGGAATGAAACTCCCAACCGGAAAGGTACCTGGGATGAATTCGTGTCATCTAAAACTTAAGAATGAATTTTAGGAACAAATGGAGGTTAGGAGCAGAATGTATTTATTGGGGGAAAGAAAGCTTCTGTCACAGGGACTCAAGCAGATTGCCTGGGAGTCTGTAGTTTCTAGGGATTTTTATAGAGCAAAACCATGTGGTGAGGTGGGTCTAAGATGGAGAACATGGGAAGTCCCTTAGGTGGGCATGAGGTGGGACAAAGCCATGGACAGCCAATAAGACTACACGTACAGTTGCTTAGATAAAATTGATTAGGTCCAAGACTGAATGGGGAAGCGACTCATGTAGCAAGCGGCCATAGATATAGAACAGGAGTTTATCTGGTAGCCAGTAGCAGTTGGATTAGTGACTTCCTGGCTTCCTCATGGTGATGGTCAAACCTGTATGCTTGTCTTTAAGGAGGAAAGTATTTATTCCATCTTTAGTCTTTAGGTCTGGCCCACAGTGGGAACATCCATCTCTCTCACAGTTGCAAGGTATCTTGTCTTCTACATTATCTCCTTTGAGGTCCTAGCCCTGTCTGACTGCCAATGTTTTTATTTTTATTTATTTATTTATTTATTTATTTGCCAATAATGTTTTTTAACTCAGCTGCCTACAATTTTACTATCAAGGATCCCATCTCTTATAACCTCGGTTTCCTCGTCTGTGGAATGAAGCTGGTCTGAGAGGTTCTGGAAGACTCGGTTAACCCTAACATTCTATAATTTTTGCTTCAGAGCTTTGTTTCCATATGAGAGCTTAGAATAGGTATTTATAAACACAATTCTGATATTTCAAAAAATTGTTTTTTGTGATGTTGCATTTGGCAATGTTTTCCTTATTGAAACTCTGTTTAAAAATTTTAAAGATTTCAAGAATGAAATGTATAAAAATGTTGTTTCCTTTAGTAAAAATTAAATTTAGCTCTTTCAGTTGGAAAAAATATAGGTATCAGAATAAACAGAAACATAAAAATTCATTTCCAGGTCCCATGGTGGTTTCAGGTCAAAGTCATAATAGAGTTTGTCTCATGTCCAAATTTAATTGGAGGGCAAATGAAACTATGTTGAAAGATTTTGCTGACTCCTCAGTTTACAGAAATGCACAAAGAATGTAATAGCCTTTTAATGATGGAGAAAAGTAAGAAGCCTGGATTTGTGTAACAGAGTGGAAGAGAGGAAACGTGCTAAAAAGCATATTGAAAATGTTTGATTGAGGACTAAGATCAAAAGAAATCAATAGAAATGCTTTGGTTTATTTTTTCCTCATTTTCATTCAAGTACTAGTCTCTAATACAATGAAAAGCAGGCACAAAGCATATTAGAAAAGAAATAAGACAAATGGTTTTAGAAGTAAAAGGAATAACATGTGTTGCCAATTTCCTAGTTTAAGTTTATCGAAGCTTTGCTACAGAGCCATGTGGGAAAGTATGTGGCTATGCTGGAGGTAGATTCTTAGAGGAAATATTGAGAATACCACATTTAAAACACTAGTATTTGGCATTGGCTCAAGGACAGTACAATAGCAAGGCTTTATGTTGGTGTGCAAATGTGCTACAATTCAAATTACAGAAACTTGTGTTGATAATATGAAATAACATCACAATGGCAAGCATAATGAAATAAAGCTAAATTTTTGCATTCACAATTGACTGTCAAGATAGCAGTAATTGAGTTTATAGATAGGATTGTTTACTTGGTGTAAGTTGATATGGTAATTTTCATACTACTGACAGTCTTAGAGTGATGTTTAATTTTAATATTTTCATACAAATCCGTTTGATAAAATAATGGAAATCACAGGGCTCTGAAGGCTGAGAAACAACTCAGATTAAATAGCAAACTCGTGACAAAGAGAGATGAGTCTACACTTAAAGGAAAAGGATTTTAGCTATAATCAGATACAGCAAGAACCCTGTTACTTACAATAATCAAGGGAAAAATAATAATGTTTTTCACCTTTTAAAAAAATATGTAGATCTGAAGATGCAGAGATTGGCATGCTGCCATTTGCAACCTTCAGTAATCATTTCTGGGTCTTATGCCAGATGGAAGAAGCATTTACCTACTTGCAGTGTGCTTCATCATCAAGGCTATTATCTACCATCTACCCCAGAAAATGTCCTAATGTGACAGAGGGTCACAAATACACACATAGATCCTTTATCTTTGTTTTGTGCTGAGCGGGTATAGTCCTAGTTATTGAAATTCAAACAGGTCTCTGGAATTTCAGGCTCTACAGATCTGGCTGAGGCTTCTAGAGCCTCAGACGTGATTCCGTGGTTGTATGGTGCTGTGGCAGGTGTGTGCTGTGTGCCCTGGTGGCAGTGGGTGTCTACAAGCAGAGTTCCAGCCAGAAGCCAGTAAAAATGGTAAGAGGAATAAATAGCAAGAGAAGCAGGGGTGACTGCTACCTCTGAAGGACTTGGTGAGCTGACCTCAGGAGTAAACAGCCTCCATTGTTGATGCCATTAGAAAGTACCCAGCATCCACCAGGGTGCATGGTAGGTGCTCAAGTATCATTTGACTGACGTCCATTGATGGTAAAACTGATCAGGACCTATCTGTGCAATACATTCCTCTGATGATTAACTCAGCTGCAAACTGGTTTCTTTTCTGTTATCTATTAGGTCATCTGCTTCAGAAAGGAAATGGTGACATTTAAGTTCTAACCTAGTCTGTCCTTTGTGGTAACTTGTGCTTAAGCAATACCATTAAAATAGGATTTTATTGCCTGGCTCCTTGGAACTGGTAGAGACATGGGAGAGGGGAAGGTGCCCAGTATTGAATTTTGTATGGATTTGTGAAAAGAGCTTAACTTTTCTGTCCCTCAAACTTGGTTTGTTGAAGCATGAAGATGTTTCTGTTACAATTCTGTACTGCGCAGCACACTCATACCTAGTTATTTTCACCCATAGGTCTTTGTTAACATTGTACTTTTCACCTCACTTGCCAGATTGATATGGATGAAACTGCTATGGGCTGGAGCAGAGACTGCCTTTGCCCAACCAGAACATTTCATTGTTAGCTGCAGCCCTCCAACATTCTCTTGCTTATTATGCTTTTGCAGCTAGTAGGTTCCAAGTGGCAGAGTTCTTACCAGCCTGAGTTCCAGAGAGAAGATGTGGAGACAGCACTCTCCCTACTTTCGCTTATACTAGTGTGCTATTGTCTGAATCTGAAATGTTCCCCAAAGGCTCATGGAGTAGACTTAGTCACTAGCTGGTGGCACTATTGGCAGGTGGGAGACCCTTTAGGTGGTGGGGCTGGTTGGAAGGAGCTCAGTTATTGGTCCTCATCTTGAAGGGGATACGAGGACTCTTCTTTCTGTCTCTCTTGGTCCCTTTGTTCCTCTCTCTCTCTCTCTCTGTTACCCTCTCCACTCTCTCTTTCTCTGTTCTTTTTCACAGCCATAATGTGAGCATCTTTGTTCAGCTATGTACTCCCTGCTTTCCTGCTGCATTGATTGCCTTACCACAGCCCCAGAACAAAAGAGAAAGTTAGCATGGACCAAATCCTCCAAAACCATGAACCAAAGTAAATCTTTCTTCCTTTTAAGTTTTTTCTTTTTTTCAGATATTTTGTGACTGATGGAAAACAAACTAACATAACTACGTACTGGACATACAATGAAAGGAAAGAATAAAGTGTTGTTTCATGTCCCTGGAATATGGGGGCTATTTATCACCAGAACATAACCTAGTTTATTCTGACCAGTACATGTTCGTTGTTCAGTTTTTCAATTCTTGACTAGAAGATTGTTTGTTTTTAGCTTCTTTTCAACACAAGAGCTCTGGCTCCCAGACTGGAGTCTGTTAGCATTACACCCTGATTGTTGAATTGACAGGTTTCTGGGTCTCACTCCCAGAGAGCTGGGCTTCAGTGGGCTTGGTGTGAGATTTAGAAATCTGACTTTTTCTCTTACTTTAATATTTTAAACAGGGTATTATGTGACTATGATATAGGAGGGTGAACCACACTTCAAGAAGTGTTATAAATCTGTATCTGCTATAAAAATTTTGGTTATTACTTATCAAGTTCTCTTGGTCAGACATGTTCAGATATTAGTAAAAGGTTAAAGGCATTTAGGGCAAGAGTAAGTATAATGAATATAAAGTTCACTGGCTCTGTTTCAAGGCTGTATGAAGCAGAGATAAAGTGAAGATACAGAATTGGTGATTAATAGACTCAACCACTCTCTAAATGAGAATTCCAAAGATTGTAACTCACTTGGAAATTGAAGTGATGACCTGGAAAACAAGTAAAAATTAAGAGAGATCAAATGAGAAATATATTTGAAATAATAAAAGTACAATCCATGTGACAATTCCTGCACAGTTGATTTGGGAGATTTCTGGGAGATTATAAGTCATGGGAACCTTAGTAGACTGTGTGAAGGAGCTGGGAAGAAAGTGACATGTGCATAACTTCGCTCATGGGCTTTGGAAAGAAGTTCTGGAATTCTGGGGTTTACTTGACATGTGGATCTATGACTGTCACTTATTAGGAGTATGGTTTGCTATGGGTTGAAAGGAAGTGTTTTATTCCTTTGGAGGTGAATTCTACTGAAGCCCCATAAAAATTTGCTCCCCTAGAACTGAAATAAATGCTATTTTGTAAAGATAATAGCTTTTATCTCTTTCATCTGCCAATATTGATTATTTCTTTAGCTATTAGAAAGATTATCAAGACCAACGTAAAGCAGGACCTATGCAACAAGAGTTGTAGCTTTTGGGTCTGATAAGGTC
>NDGM011176494.1:0-26473 GCA_002564305.1 Octomys mimax | reverse complement strand
TAGTTCAGCTTGTTCCAAGTAGGTGCTTTAGACCACTGAGCCATCTCGCCAGCCCCCATAGAAGTAGCTTTCTTTCAAAGTAAAATAGTAGTAAGTGCTGGCGTGTATTTCGGCCCCCTTGGGTTCAATTTTCAGGACTATAAGGAAAAACACAATGTAGATTTTCTTTCTGGGGGGGGTCTTTGATTTGGAGCTGCAAGGCAAATGGAACATCCACTGCCCTAAACTGAGGGCTCTGGATGGGAGGAAGTAACCACTCGTGAGGGACCCTGGCTGTGGGGGCTTCAGGAACACAGCACGTGTCAGGAATACAAGGAAGGCATTTGTTGCAGTGGAGCCTGAGAGCATCCCAGCCCAGCATGTGCTTCTGCGGGCGTCACCTAAACGGCCCACCCTTGAGTTCTCCTCCGCTAGCTTCCTGCCAGGATGCAATGAACGTGTGCCTGGAAAGCTTTGGGCTTTCTGCAAACCTCACATTGAAAATCACAGGGCTGTGGAAGAAATAGCACAAAGAGCTGACAAGTGGTGGGGTGTGTGGGCCCCTGAGGGCCATTCAAGCGCTTCCATCATGGTAAAAAGTGTGCTAGACCTGAGCGGAGGAAACCCTGCTGCCACCATCGTAGCTCTCTGCCGGTAGCGTAGATGAAAGTTTTTGGCGCAAGGACCTAGAGGGCAGTGGTGATGACTTCTGAGTTGATTTCAGGGTAGGATGTAGTACATATCAAGGTTGAGGAGAAGAAAATAATGCTTCCAAGGAAGAGCATGTTTTGGGAAAGCAGTCGAGGTGAGGGCCAAGGGCTCTTCTACAGGACCATGCTCTTCTCCAGCGGGCTGCAGCCTGCTGCACTTGAAGCTTAGCTGCTGCTGTTCAATTGTATGCAGCTTAATTCACAAGGGAGAAAATGTCTCCCAAGCACCTGCCCATCCCCTCCCTCCCCTCCTCCTTCCTGAGGGACCGTGGACCAGGTCCTGATGCAGCGACATGCTTCATAGCAGAACGGCATCACTTACCCCAACAAGGTAGCGGTGGTACTAAGAGGCAGAAACAGAAAATAGCTCACGATACCAGGCAGCTAGCAGGCCCTTTGTCAGTGGTGGCTGTCACCCGCGCTGTAGCACTGTTGCACTGTTAGTCTCAGGAGGAGCGATAGCAGGTAGTTTTGTGACAGTGAGCAGCTGACTTCTGGCTCATTCATTTTGCAATGCATTGCTCAACAAAAACAAAGAGCTGCAAACCTGTAGGGAGTGGGGAGAAGAAGCGACATCCCAAAGCCTTGGGGACTGCATCTTCCTAAGGAGAGTTGGGAGAGGGAAAGGATCCAGAAGGAGCCTGGGAGGAGTCACAAACACAAACTTCCAAATGTGACTGTGTTTCCAATAGCATCTTTTGGAAAAGTAAATTTATGTCCTGTTGATTGATTCTGTGGTAGTCGGCAAGACTGTAAATAGAACCTCTGTTAGACATGACCGGGGGCTGAAGGCAGTATAAATAAAATATTAACCTAATTAGAGAGTATAGTTTCTCTCTTGATGAACCTTGTGAGGTGGTACGTAAGTGTAAAAATGACCAAAATAATCATTCTGAACACAAGGGGAAGAAGCGAGGCTGGGATCACAAGTATCGCCGGAACCACACCGCATGGTCGCACAGGGAGAGCTGTGCTCTTCAGATCAGCAAAAAGAGAGAGGTGGAAGGACTTTAGATCATCGTTTGAATATCTGGCTTCATTTAGCCTCGAAATCAGTTATGTTTGACTCCTGCACTTGTCTTCTAAGTCCCTGAAGGTCAACGAGGCACCACGGAACAGAAGTACAGAAAATCAGTGTAGTTTATGCCAATCAGAAGCCTTCTAACTGTGGAAGCTGGAGGGTCGTCTGGAGGGTCATTGCTGGATGTGGGTGCGCTGTCTCTGGAGGCGCCTAAACAGGAACAGCCTGGTCCTGCAACTCCCGACTCAGGTGTACCGTCTGCTCCCAGCTTTGAGAGACTGTTAGTACGCTAAATAGCCCAAGGAGCCCACAGCACAAGCTTTGCATGCTGTAAGGGAGGATGTGTCATTTTCTTTCTACCCTCCCTTGCTCTTAGCTGTGACGGAGCCGAATAACACAACACAGGTTAATCAGAGAAAAATGAAACAAAGCTTAATAATGCATGTACCTTCTGTATAGGTGGGACATAAACTGAAGACTAAATCACTAGAGTAGATCTCAGAGCATTGTCTTAGACTTGTGGCATGGACAGGACCAGTTTCTGAAACAAAGAGGCCACAGTAAGAGGCCCACCTGAGATGAGTTGGCCAGCAAGAGCATGAGACAAGGGCAAGGTTCACTCTGCAGACTGAAGCCACCTTACTCCTTTGAGAAGAGTCTTTCAGCATGATCAACTCCTCTCTTTCTGGTTCAGAGAGGGAGCCCCCTTCCTACTTGGTCTGATTTATTTGAAGGTGCAAACTTCTCCTGCAAAAGAGTGACATTCAGGGTTACCCCTGCAGGCCCTCTGCATGGCCAGCTCAGAACAAACCTTAAGTCAAGAGGCATCCCAGAAGGGCTAGCATGGCCTGGTGCCCTATATCACGTTTTTGGTAGCATTTCCTGAGCCCCATGGATTCTGGGATCTTTAGGATGGTGCTAAAGACAGGTCCTCCCCGAGGTTGCTCTCCTTAGCTTGCATGTGGCCATCTTTGCCCTGTATCTGCCTAGCATTCTCCGTCTGCATTTATCTGCGATCAGAACTCACCCATTAGACCCAGGATTTCTAGGTCCTCTAATGAAGTCATTTCAGCTCGGTTATCTGTAAGGCTCTGTCTCCAGACCCAAGGACACCTTGAGGTCCTGGGGTTAGAGCTGCAACATATGAGTCGCGCTCAGAGCAGCCCCTCATGAGTAGTCTCATTCTTATTTTATTGATGTGGACTCTGAGGTTCAGGGAGGGCCTCAGGTGGTGCAGCGATCCTGAGTGACCTGGCTCAGGAACCCAATGCCCATCCAGCTCCCAGCTGTGCTGCCTTCTCTGAGCAAGGCAAAGAGAGGGCAGCCCACTTGGAAGGGGGCCTGAGGGGAGGACCAGAAAAGCCCCCAGGGACAGGAGAAGAGGTGGTTGAGAGCTGCAGACTGGCAGGAGCTGTGGTGGGGAGCCACGGGGCAGGCGGCAAGCCAGAGGTTTGGCTGTGGACACCTGTGCCTCTTGCAGCACAGCTGGCTCAGCAGGGAAGCGGTGGCAGGCTTCCCTGTGTGTCCCGAGTGGAAACAGACTTGGAAAAAAGCAGTGTTTCATGTGTCCTGCGACAGAAGGCTGCTGCCTGGCTGGAGAGACAGGGGTGCCTGGTGGGTAGAGCATGCTTTCAACTCCTTCCACACATCGCAGAGCCTCCACCAGCAGGGACAATGGAGGGCGGCCTGCCGATAATTGTTCTGGGAGAAGAGACAGTGACCACGCAAGTGCAAGCACTCGGGAGACGTAATAAACGCAGTCTAAAATATCACCAGCGCCTGGACAGGGCTGATTTGCAATTTTAGATCCATTAGCAGCAGGCACAAACACTAAGAGCATTCGCCTCCGAACGCCGGGCTGCAAAGTTGCCAAAGAAGCTGACGCGCGTTTCTGCAAGAGAAGCATATACCCTGTGGAAAAGCACCGCTTCCTGCGCAATTAGGCCTGTCTCGCCGCTTAAATCATGTTTAATAATCTCCTGATCAGTGAGCATTTTTAAGTGTGAATAAGATAACCCTTGCACTTACACGGAATGTGAACCAGCAGGCCAAAAGAGTGCATTGTTGGCTTGAGAGGCACTTCATACCTCTTTAAAAAAAAAAAAAATTAAAGCAAAAGAAAGAAAAGCAAAAATAAAGTAACAGCAACAAAGACAAAAGCAAGTCAATGCAAAAACAATAAAAATGATACAGAATATCAAAATATAATGATAGAAAATTAACAATGGTGGTTATATTATGGAGTGTTACCTTCCGTGAAGTGGCTCAGATTGCCAGATGTAAGAATGATCAAACATTAAGTATTCCTTTTAACAAGTCACCAGAATTTACAGGTACAATTATCTTAGCTAATATGTATGTCCCTTTCTTTTACCCTTTCGCCCAACCCAGTTGTTCCTTCCTTTTGAAAAAAAAAAAAAGATAAACACAGCAAGGAAGCTGAGTCACAAAATAAGATATTAGGACAGCTCCGGCAGGGTGGATGCAAACAGATAAATTCTCGCTTGTAGTCGGGAGCTCCAACAGAGCTACCGTGTTTACAGATGGAGAGACACTTTATCCATCCCTACAGGAAAGAGGTCTGTATACTGTAGCCCGTGTCAAGTCCACCCCATTGCTTTTGCAAATAAAGTTTTATTGGAACATAGCTACATCCGTTTGCTTATGTCGTATCTACTCCGCTTTCGCACTAGACACGTAGCATAGCACAGCTGTGGCTGAGACATCGTAGTCCACAGACCCTTCTGCATTTTGAACTGGTGCTGGCCAGGTGTGTCTGAACCCTGGTCTTGGAGCTTCTTGTCACCAGTAATCCTTCCGTGCCACAGGTAGCTTTCTCCGTGGCAACACGAGAGGATGCGTCCGCGGCTCCTGTCTTGGTTGCTTTCCTTGTTGCTGAGACCCAATACCCACTGCCCACAAGTTAGAGGAGGAAATGTTCAGTTAGGCTCACGGGCTGTAAAGGTGTCAGTCCATATTTGGCTGGCCCCAAGGCACGGCCATGGCTCATGGGAGAGGTACATCAAAGACAAGAAAACAGTCCGTGGCAGGACAGGCAGGCAGCAGCCGTGATAGCGGGAAGCCTTTTGTTTCATCCAGGCTCCAAGACTTTGGGGTGGTGCTGCCCAAACCCAGGGAGAAGCTTCCATCATCCACATCCAGGACTACGCTAAACCAACGAATGGGACAATCCAGCACCGCACACCGGGAATCCCAGCATCACACACCCTAGATCCAACTGGCTCTGAAAAGCCTCGATTTGAGATCCCGAGGCTTGGGCGTGGGCAGCCAAGTGCAAGCTACAGCAGCTTCCTTCAGGTAGCTGTGGGTTCTGGCTAGCTGAGAAGAACCAGCGATCAATAATGCTGGCTGCTGCCAAGGTTGGTTCTGGACAGTAGTGAGCCGTCAACATTGCTTCTAACTTAAAAACGCCAGCAGATCTCCAGGGAGAAGAAGCAGACATCCGGCCAGGCCGTGCACAGTCCTCCGGGGGCTGAGTCTGGTGCTGGGCTCAGCTTTGCTCAGACCTGTCGCTCCCTATGCACTCACTGAGTTCTCTCGGACACTGACTTTTGAGGCGGGCCTGACGTGTCTTGGATGACACTTCTCCCGCTGTCTCCTGCGTATGCCAGCCAGAGGGATGCGGGGTCAGGGGTGCACCTGAGCACAACCTCTTTCTCTCTGTCTCTGCCATCAGTGCCTCTCTGGCAGCAGCTTCAATTACAGATGATTCCTGAGTTAGTTAAGGCTACTTCAGATAAGCCCATCATAAGTTGAAAATATTATAAATCAAAATACATTTGCTGTCCCTAACCTACTGGGCATCATGGCCTAATGACAAAGTATGTCACAGAGCACTGATTGCTTCACGCCAGGGGCTGTGGCTGGAAGGCTCTGCGTGCACCACAAGGAGGCACATTCATAGCAGAAAGAGATCCAAACTCAAAATTTGAATGTTACGACTACTGAATGTGTAGGGCTTTGACACCAATGTGAAGTGAGAGAATTATAAACTGAACTAATGGGATAAAGTGGACTCTCAGGCACATTAAACATTTGCAAATATTTTTTTCTAATCAGGAATTGAAGATTACTATGGCTGTGCCCTAAGGCTCTGCTTTCTGTGTGCCTGGCTGTCTTTCAGAGGTAAGTCACCAGAGAACGTGCCTCTGCCGCTTATCCTGAAGCCTCTATCAAGACAAAGTGAGCCGTCCTGCAGCTCAGCTGGCATGGAGTGAGCGAAAGCGAGCTGTAGGAGCTGCAGATTGGAAGCAGGGCAGAGAGAGACTCCTGGAGCCAAGCTGGGACGACAGCCGGCACCCAGGCCTGGGTGCCTCGCACGCTTCGCCCTTTTTGCTTTCTGGGCAAGAAGACCTCAAATGAGAGACCACCAGTGGGAAACAGAGCAGGGGCAGCATCCCCAAAATGGGGATCAGTGTTCATGGACCTGAGAGTTTAATGAGCGAGGACCTTGGCAGAGTCTAGGAAAGTAGAGCCTTCTAGAAGATGCATTTCCTTCCAGCTTACATTGCCTGCCTGACCTTCTCCTTTTCATGCACGTGTAAATTGTCTTGAGTCTCTTTTTCAGTCAGCTCATGGGGCTGGCCGCATTTCCCTACACTCCCAGTATCAGCTTACCTTGGAAAATCTATCCCAGACACATCAAAAACAGCTGAATAAGAAGTAACATGTGTCCTCCTTTTTAATTCTAAAGTCAGATCTCACTGCATTCGAAATAGATATAATACTTTAGACTGTTCTTTTTGGTCAAATCATGTTTGATTTGGTTAATCTCAGTTGAACAGGAGTTTAACACCAGGTCTTTTAAGTGAGATCATGCCTATATTAATGAGATCCAGACTGATTCAAGTAAAAAAAAAATGATTAAAAAACTAAAATGTCCCCTCGCTGTTATTCAAATGAATGGAAGCAAAGAGGTGGTATTTTTGAAGCCTGTGCGCTCTCTCTCCCTCCTTTTCTTTTCCAGCCTAATTGACTTGGATCTGGTTCATCCTGAGTAGGTTGTGTTTTCTTATTGTAACAGCCTTTCTCTAGCAAAAGCATTTCCCTCACTAATGAGCTCCATCCTCCTATAATGGGGAAAGAGTTTTAAAAACACCCACTGTTCTTGCCTGTTCATTTGAATAGCACCAAAGGGACACCTTTCCTGTCAGTCCTACCAGAAAGATGGGGCTGGAGCTCATTAATAAAGAGATGATTTTACTCCAAAGAGCCTTCAGCGTTGAGTCCTAATCTAGACATGAGCTGTTTCAGATGCCAAATCTCTGCCACCGAAGCTACCTCTTGAAGGGCGACCACAACCAAGTCCCCAGTTGGCGAGGTGTCACTGGTGAGGGAGGCTGGTCAGGGAGGAGCCACCTGTGCCCGAGCATCACAAGCTCATGTGCCTTCCACTCTGAGGCTTTGGGGTTGAAACAACTTGCCTTCCTCAGTGGCCACCCCATAATGCCCCCTTGGGCCACAAGAGTGCTCTCATTGGTCCCACTGGCAGAAGGAGGGTACTGTTGTACTGTACACCCACTCTGCTTCTATTCTCTGAGCCTCAGTTTCTCTTGCTTCACCCTCCAGGTCCTTCTCTGGCTGCTGACTGAACCCTTGGCTAACAGCTGCAGGGAAGACACATCACCCAAGATTCCCTTGAGCTCAGACAACCCTATTGCCTTCAGCTCATCCCCTCATCCTCCTGAATAATTTAGAGGCAGTAGAGCCTCCTGACAGTCCAGGAGGCAGTAGAGCCCAGTAGTGAGCAGGCAAGCTCCAGAATGCCCCAGGTTGACTCTCAGCCTTGCCACTTAGGACCATGGGTGAGTGCCTTGAACAGGAAGGGGGTTCTCTATGACATCCTCGTGCTTTGGTGCCTCTCCTGAGCAGGGCACTTCTTGCCCTTTGGCCTGGACTATTTATGTATGGATGTTTTCAGCCTTGGAAGATGGAGACAGTGTTTCCCTCCCAATGAAAGGGCTCATGTGCTTCTTGCCTACTACTAAAGATTTAAATTCTCTCGGTTCAGGGTTCTTCTTTTGTAATACAACCCACTGCATATGTAAGTGCCATTTTGCCCTCTGTGGGTCAGCTTGTAGGAGCTAGTGTTCAGAGAAAAGATGCAAGAAATGCTGATGTACTGGCTACAGCTATAGCTGTAATGACCAAACTGTCCTTTTATTTTTGACCCAGGAATCTCATGCCTTCTGCCATCATCCATGGAGCTGTGAGAGGATACTTTGTGAGCACACAGATACTATAGGATCTCAGGTGTTTTCAGTTCTTGGTGTCTCACTGTCTCAGTTTCTGGTATATGAAACAGGAGAATATGTCTGCTCAGAACTCATAGGTTGAAGTCCTAATCATGATGGCTTTAGGAGGTGGGGCTTCAGGGAATGATTGCGTTAGAGGGGGAAAACCTCCACAAATGGCATTCAGGAAAGAGGGACCAGGAAGATCCTCCACTCTTCTGCACTAGCAGATCTGTGAGGTGTATCCTTGCTCTGCACAAGAAGAATGAATCCTCACTAGCTCAACCTATTAGCGCCTTAATATTGCACCTTACAGTCTCCAGGACAGTGAGAAACAAACTTATGATGCTTGTAAGCAACCCAGTTTAAATTACTACATTATAGTCAGCTGAGTCAACAAAAACAAGCACCTCTCTTACAGAGTAGTTGTGAGGATTCAGCAGGGTAGCCAATGTTCGTGAGGATAAACAATGACTAAGGATTAGTAGGTACATCCTCTCCTCATCCTCTGGACAGGAGAGGCCCTGCTCTCTCACATGGCAGAAGGCAAAGTGGCAAGCTGGCGGAGTGCTGCAGGATGGCTCTTCTGCAACGGCTTGACTCACACTCCCGGAGGGAGCACAAAGGGGCTACCAACATCTTAGGGACTCCCTTCTTAATCTGGTCTTGCTGGTAACTGGATATCGGTGTCCAAAGAACCACATTAAAGTCATACTGCCTCTCACTTTCAAACTCCACATTGGACCCATGTCTAAAATTTTAGTGTGACATCATTTTTCTGGACAATTCCTTTTGTTTTCCCCACAGGCTCCTTGATACTGAGACAGATGGAGGTCCTTCCCATGTGGTCCTTTTGTTGTTATCAATTTTTCTGTTCTAAAGTTCCACCGTGAACACTTTGGATTATAATTCACCACTAAATATGACTATGAAAGCTCAAACATGGACTATTAGGCAAATATATAGCAGAGCGACATAAACCAAAACAAAGCAAGTGTGACCAAGAATGATATAAAACATGGCTGTAAATTCCACACGATATCAAGGTTGGCATCCTGTCCCTTGATACAGGCTATTCTTAGTACCTTACTTCCTCTGAAGGAAAATGTAGGATGGGACTTTGAGTAACAAAGTCAATTTATGAAAAAAGATGCGATTTCTCTCTATCTGCCTCTTGCAGCCCTTAATCTTTGACTCAGCCACCTTGTATTGAAGAAACACAAGTCACACTGAGAGGAGAGGGGCCTGACAGGGGCCTCCAGGAGTAAAGTCTAGTCACAGGAAGAAAGCTTTTGAGGTGGCAGCCACCATCTGAGGTCAACCTTGGGAGAGATACTGAGAGGAGGCCAGGCAGCAAACCCTCTTGTACCAGGCCCATGAGAGATGACAATGACAGAGATAGCTATATCGAAGAAGTGTTGCCTTCCAGTTGTGCATGTGGAGTGGTTGTTACACAGTAATGAGATGCTCAGAGTCCTTAGAATATCTTCCACATTTTGTAATGCTAAAAATGATCATTTGTAATGAAGACAGAGTGGTTCCCAATATGTAGATCAAAATGATATGATAGCAACATTCACATAGACATTTTTTGTCTCTAGTCAAAACTACATCAGGGTATGGATCAAGTTGGTAATTTCTTAGGGAATTGTGGTTCATTTTCTTTCTTCTAGTGCAGAAGAAAGAAAAAGTGTAAATGAGAGAACATCCTTAGAGGAGAGAGATAATGTGAAGCATAACTCCAAGAAAAAAAAGCAGAAAAAGGTTTTAAATAAATATTTTATTTTTCAAAGGAATATTGAAAATAGGTTATATAACAAAGCGAATTGTTTTTAATGGCTTCTTTTGAAATTTGCCTCCGTATTCTTAAGTAATATTTTTACCTTGTTCATTGTTGATTTATCACTTTTCCTATTAGGTACTGATAACACTTTTCACTAACACTTTTCATTCTAATGAAAGTCTAATAAAATTTTTAAGTTTTTGATTTCAAAAAATATTAAGGTGCTACAGTTTCCTGCATCCCTTACATTTAGATTTTGCTACTATGAGCACCTTATGTTCATACAATGTATTAGTTGATATAATTAACCAGCATTAGGTCAATACTAACTGCAAGCCAAGCTTTCTTTTGATTCCCTCGGCGTTTCTCTAACACCCTTTTCAATTTTCAGGTTTCCACATAGGATGCCACATTTAGTGGTCATGCTTACCTGGAATGCTGGCTGTGATGATTTCTAAGACTCCTTGTTTCTCATGCCCAGCAGTGGTGGTACTGATGAAGCATTTTATAGGATGGCTCACACTGAGATTCTCTGACGTTTCCCTAAGGGCTGACTGGGGCTATGAGATTTGAGTAGGGAGAACAGGGAACTAAATGCCACTCCCAGGTGTGATAAACCATAGGGGAAAATTTTAAATTAAAATTATCATGGTAGGGGCTGGCAAGATAGCTCAGTGGTTTAAAGCGCCTGCTTAGGCAAGCACACAGGGGTACCACATGCCATGCCAGCCCCACCCCTAGGGTGGGCTGAACCAGCCACAATACATACATACATACATTCATACATTCATACATTCATACATTCATACTATGGTAAAAGATATGGCCATTAAGCCCTCTCAAAATATTCCCTCTTGATTCAAATGCACATATAACATCTTCCTTGCCGTCTTTGAAAGCCATTCTGGAAGTCCTCTTTCATGAATGTCTACACTTGGGCTGTCTTGGCTGTTTTGTGGACCTGAATTGATTGAAAATGTTTAACTTCCACGGTCATTTTGAATTTGAGGGTGAGCCAAAAGTCATCCCTCATCAGACCTGGCAAGTAGGATAAGGATCCACTGCTCCATACTTATTTGGCAGAAATTAGCATAAATGTTTAGCATCAATTCCAAATATAGAGGCAGCCACAAAAGGACACCCATGAGGGAGGTGAGCATGCCTTACCGCTGTGGACGCAGAGCTCGAGCTGTGGTCAGCTGGGGAAACACTCACACATTTCCCGTTGCAAATTTCCTCTTTCCTTCTCCTCTTAAAACTGTGCTCTCAGGTGAAAGGCTCTGTGCACCACCTGTGCTTGAGTAGGAAGTTACATTCCTTCCTGAGTGCGAATGAAGCACTGTTGTAACTTACTTCAAATCCATCTACTTGGGACGCTGGTCTCCTCGCTCACTTGCTTACTTCTGCATCCAGTTGTGTATTCGCATGAGTATAGACTCACACTGCTTTCTTGCATCGCCCAGGTTGCTCCAGCCTTGGCCCCTGGGAGCTTCTTCAGCTGACCCCGTGCACCTTTCATGTCCCCATCACTTCATAATTTCAACCGCATTTCTGGCATTACAACCTACCTCAGCTCATCTTGTATATTTCCTGTACAAGCGCCAGTTTTCTAAGGAGCAGGACAAATTTTAACATAACTTTAAACAAATAACCTGCCACTTCAACTATTCCTAACAATATTAAGGGAAGTATAATGCCCTAATATTTTTAAAAGTGAATAATTCAGTGTGGACAAGTGAATAACATTGTTGATAAAATCTGACATAAACTGCATGAAAATACCAATTAATTATCTTACCTACAAAATTTGCTGTTCTAATTTCAAACAAAGAGGATACAAGCATCCCAGCACCACATGCTGGAACATTTATTTCAGGAATACAAAGAGCCTTTGTTATGAGGAAACTCATCATGTTAGTAGAATGAAGAAACAAATAAAATGGTCATCTCTATAAATCCTGAAAGATAACTGAAAATGTAAAGTCTGTATCTTATTAAAAATCTCAATAAACTTCATAATAATAAGACCGAGAACTCAATCAAAATGTGCAAAGGGTTTGGATGGACACTTTCTTAAAGAAAATATGTCAGTGGCAAATACACGTGAGAAAAAAATTGCCACATTACAAATTACCAGGGAAATGAGAACTCCTAACACTAGGAATGTCAAAGAGAAGGGTTGAGGAGGACGCCCAGCGACCACAGTTCTTATCACTTGCTGGTACCCTAAAACAGTGCAGCCACTTTAGAACATCACTCCATAGCTTGGTGAAATGTTATTTCTGCATCTACCGTATGATTTAATCACAGGTATTTGCCAGCAAGAAACGAAAACCCATGTTAACTTGAAGACTTGTGTGACCTGCTCTAAAATACTTCATTTGTAATTGCCTTAAACTGGAAACAAGCCAGCTACCCATCAATAGATAGATAGATGAATGAAAAACTATTCAGCAATATAGAGAAATAAATTGCACATACATATGGTAAAACAACACATTTATCTAAGTATATGGTAGGTTTATAAGCTGGGCTCCTTTCTCAAAAACGCTATTGCACCATGGCTCATGCAGTGGTGGGGGAGGGTGGGCAGGCTTTTTCTTCAACCAGGTCAGAGGCTCACTGAAGTTCACTGTTGCTCCTTTGATGAAACAGAAAGAAATTTCTCAGAAGGAAAGAACAGGACCAGGGATATAACTTGGCAGCACAAGCACCTGCCTGGTAAAAATAAGGTCCTGAGTTTGATTCCTGGTACAAAAAAAAGGAAAAAAAAAACAACTGAGATACTGAGTTTCTGAGATGTGGAAAGGAGAAAAGAAAGAAGGAAGGGGGGAATATTGCATCATAAACATGATCTATCTATCTATATATATATATATATATATATATATATATATATATATATTTGCACTACTAATTTCAATTGCTTTATTGAAAGAAGCAGTTAATACCTAATTGTTTGATCAATTTTGCATGCCCAAATCTATGCCTATCTCTGGAGAACTGAACTACTTTGAAGATAACACTATGTAACACGACAACCATAGTTAATTTTGGCATCTTGTTTTGAAATTCAGTATTGTTTGTATTTTCTTTAAAATAAAAATGGGGGGGCTGGGGAAATGGCTCAGTGGAATAAGTGCTTCCCCGGCAAGCACAAGGGTCTGAGTTCAATCCCCAGTTACACAAACAAACAAACAAACAAACAAAAAATAAAAATAAAAACAGGGGCCGGGAAGATGGCTCAGTGGAATAAGTGTTTCCCTTGCAAGCTCAAGGGCCTGAGTTCAATCAAAAACAAAAACAAAAAACAGAAAATAAAAAGATATCACATTGTGTATGATTTTATCCTATAAAATTCTGTTAAAGGAAAGACAGAGAAAAGGAAGCAGAGAGACAAACGCACTTAAGTAGGAAGCGGATCTGAAGCTGGCGGAGGAAGGCAGGAAAAGAGGGAGGGGGACAAGAAGGAATTACGACCTGTGTGTGCGGGCTCCTCCCACGCGGGAATGTTAGCACCCACACCATAAAGATGTGCTATAAAATTTGATAAAGCACAAGCATTCTAGAGTAACAGGAAGCATTATTTTTAAAAAGAGAATGCAAAATAGTAAAAAATAAAAAAAATAGAAGTGATACAGAATGTCACCAAACAAAATAGTATGTATTTGACAGTATTTGTTGTATTGCATAGTGTTGCCTTCAAATTAGTTGTTCAGGTTACCAGCTATATGCATGTAAAATTGGAAAAAGAAAGAAAAAATGGTGTAAGAAATTAAGAAAAGGGTCGGTGAGATAGCTCGATACCCTAAAGCACCTGCTTGGGCAAGCTCGGGCAGGTGCAGGGGACTGTGGCTTTGTCCCCACACCACGTACTACGCCACCTCCACCCTCAGGGTAGGCTGAGCAGGAAAAAAAATTAAGAAAAGAGAAAAAAGGAAAAAAATGAAAAAAGAAGACTAAAAGTTAAGCATTAACTGCTCCTTTTTATAAACCAGCAAAAATCTGCAGCACAATTATCCAAACCATCCTGCTTAAATACATAGACATATCTTTCCCCACCCCCTCTCCTTTCCTTCTCAGTAATTTCTTCATTTTTAAAAGGTTCATTTCCTTTCCAGATATTACATACAAGTTATCCACTGTGCCCTTCGGGTTTTATTTACTCTTTCACGTTCTCACAAAAAGGAAACAGTACGCTGTTTGCACTTGGGGGTCTGCTTTACTTCACCTAAGATTATAGTCTCTAGTAGCATCTGTTTACCAATAAAAACCTCAAAATTATCCTTTGTTATAGCTGAATAATACTCCATTGTGTAAAAATACCACATCTTCTTTATGCACTCCTCAGTTCATGGGCATCTGGGTTGCTTCCAAGATTTAGCTGGGAACATGGGTTAGCTGGCAAGGAGGGTGGGGCGGGCACAGTCTAGAGAAGCGTGAGCAAGCATTTGGGTGTGAGGGATGTGTTCACTGCCTTACGGAAGTAATGCATTCATGGTACAGATAAAATCTAAGTTCATCTGTCGTACTCTTTAAATATATGTTGTTTGTTACACACTAATTAAATATCCATATAGAAGGAGGCAAAGTTAAGGTGCTCAGAAGCTTGTAATGGAGTTTTCTTTATTAGGATTCTACTAACATAGATATTATATACAGGCTACATAGATTTAGATATATGTAAATCTAGATCTCTAAAGCCACCTTTCTTTAAGAAAAGATATAGGTCTATATCTTCAGGTCTGGATACAGCAGTAAACACGAGCGGAAAGCTGTATGGAGGGGAAGAGACTGAGCTGTGCTTTGCCACCCGCAGCAAGCGTCAGCACATGGCGAGCACAAGCCCTGCATCTCCACGCCTTAGACCACGACAAGGAATCTCACTGTCGCCTGCTGCGGCTTAATGCTCTACTCAGGTAAGAGTGATGTGCAGAAAAGAAAAATGGAAGGGAAGAAAATACTCCCATCCCAGCATCCAGTGTGTATAATTGATCACTATAAAATCTAAGAGAGGTCGTGTTAAAAATGGCTACAAATCACACTTCTGTGAAGAAATTACAGTCAGCAGGCTTTGAACTTAATACACATAAATCAATATGTACAAACAACAAATAATCAGAAAAGACAGCAAAAGGACTCCCATCAATAACAGCACCAAAAAGGATGAAATGCTTGGGGATACACTTAATAAGAGATACGCAAACTGTAATGAAGATATGCAAAACTCGAAGTCACCCCTGCAGGACACACTAAGTACTGAACAAATGACAAAGGGCACCCCGACTTAGAAGGAAAAATTTGATATAATAAAAATATCAATCTTCCTTATGATATTCACCTATTTAAGAAGATTGCAGCTTCGAGGTGTTAAAATTATGTTTTCATTTTTGAAACTAGACAAAGCTGATTCTAAGTTTCATATAAAATAAATATGTAAATTCTTTCTGAAGAAGGAAAGGATGAATAATTGGACCCATTTAATATAAGGCTATATTTTAAGTAAGATTAAAATATATGGCATCAGTACACAAGTGGATAAACTGGCTAAAAGAATTGAAAGTCAAACATCAGGCACAGGTCTATCCAGAAATGTGGCGCTGCATGAAGTGTGGAAGTCAAGTGCGTGGGCACATCACCACGCCTTCAGGGACGGTGTTGGAACTTGTGCACAGCGACCAGATGGGAGTGGAAAGGCGAATCCCCATCCTACTCCATGCACTAGGACAAAATCTAAATACATTGGAAGATTTAAAATATAAATATGAATGCATAAAGTCGAGAATGGTGATCACTTTCCTGCACTGTTCTTCCTCGATAAAGCTGGTAGAGCGTGCACTTTTCACGGCTCAAAGGGGAGCAGCACCTGTATTTAGCTCCAAGCATTAGAAACAAAATTCCAGACGACGTTCTGAACCCAGCAGGCAGGGCCTGAGGGGTAGCTCGGTGGCAGAACACTCGCCTGCTGTGCGCAAGGTTCAGGGCTCTGTCCCCAGCATGACCAAAGCAGCTCCTCTAAACACGTGTACGTGGGGACAGCTGAGAAGAGTCAAGATCTAGGGATGAGAAGTGAGAGGAATTAGCTGAAATATGGGAGTCTCACAGAACTTCAGGAACAGGTCTACTAAAAAAGAAGTGGAGGCAAACAGTATCCTTGGCCATCCACAAACTATTTTCGTGTACTTTACCTCATGGCTGTTCTAGCTTCTGTACGGCCTGCGCAAGATGTGGTGGTTATTTTTCAATGAGAATTTCCCTGGCATTGAATGCAAAGGCAAAGGGCCTGGCCTGTTTATGGTGATGAGGCACAGAGCTGAAAGCACTGGGAAGTAGCTGCCTGGCGAGAGGCAAAGGAACTTTTGGGGGCAATAAAAAGAAGAAGGAAAGCAGATGGATAATCACAGGGGTAAAGCAATCTGTTCCTGACACATGGAGGCAGGTAGCTTGGGAGACTGGCTGAGACCAACGCCAGTAACTAAATTCCAGCCCAACAGGAGACCTCTGCCTGCTCTGAAACAAAAACCCTCGAAGACGATGACATTCCTCCAGGACTCCATAGGACTTAAACAGGCTCTGTGTCCAGGAGGATTTTATTTTACTTTTAAAATACAATTGTCTTTTTTATTTTATTTTTTTAAATTAATTTTGTTGAGAAACAAATGGCAATGAGACAGTTTCAAGACAGGCTAGTAGAACAGTTACAATAATTAATATATTGCATATTGTTGTCTTCATAGTAGTTATTTATAGTACAAGATGCAGACATGACGTCTTGTCTAAACACTATTAGTACAAATCTTTCTTCTCATTGAACTACGAGAAAATAGCTGTGTATCTATGCTATTTGGAGGATTCTAATTAGAAGCCAAGAACATTTTCTTAGGACTGGTTAAGAAGAGATTCTTGACCAGAGCAGAAGTTAGACCAAAGAGCATGTGAGGCCATTTCTAACTTGGGTGTATTAGCCAGTTCAAGGCCAAGCACCTTACTCCCACTCCTTCCCTCAGTTCCATACAGTGAAGAATGGAGGGATGCCCTGTCCTATTCCATCATTTCAGGATCATCACTTGCTTTCTCCATAAACCCATTAAGCATCCCTAAACTCTGCTGGTGAATTTCCTATTCAAACATCTCTCCATACCTTATGTACCTCTCACTCTCTCTGAATGTCTCTCACACTAGGTTATGAATCAGAGGTGGTGGGGAGCGCAGCCCTACATCTAGAACTCTCTGTAGGATGGGAGAGTAAGTTTCCCGCTAAGTAAGCGCTTCTCATTATTCTTGGCTAAGCTGACAATTTGCAAGCAAATTTGCCTCTTTTTAGTTTTCCTTTCTCTTTTGTTTACAAAATGTTCCTCATAAAGCCACCCATCCTTTGCTCTTTTACTTCTTGGAGCATTTGCTACCATGCACACTCTGTCTTTTAGACAACCATATTTGTTTTTCTCAATCCTATTTCCCTTTTACAAACAAGAGATGGTAGAGAATATGGACTTCTCTTGCCCCCCAGGAGAGTCCTTTCAACCTAGAGTTAGTAACCAATCAGAATTATTCATTTAGCAGAGGTAAATTACAGATCATATTTCTGAGATATCAATAAAAATAGTGATTAGCGATTGCATGCTTAATAGAGAAGAGAAAGGTCTTGCCTGGGTCTAATGGGACTTGACGGGGTTGTTTTATTAATGTTTCTAATCGACTCGTGATTGAAGTGACAACCATCTTAGTTTAAAAGATGGTACCTAACAGGAGTGGACAACCAGCAATAAAGAACTTTCAGTTAGCACGGCAGATCCTCCTCGTATAAATCCATTCGTGTTCATGAAAAACTTTTTCAAACTACATTATTGATTTGGGCAGGTCTACTTCAGATTGCCTGAGAAAGACTAGAGTGAAGCAATTCTTTCACATTATTACTTTTCATTTGCATTTCCCATGTTGATTTTTGCGTTCTTTTGGCTTTACTGATGCCCTTCCTGCAAGTACCATTCATGCAAGTAAACAAAACAGAACAACAACAAAGGGTTCTTTGCGCACATAAGTCCAGCCTGTCATACTCTAAATGAGGTGTCGTCTAGGTAGTTAAAGACCAGAATTCTACCTCTGAGCGTACCACATAGCACTTACTTATTTATTAAACATGCATATAATGTTTGCTATGTGTTATGGAAGTGCTTTACAGATGTTAGCTAAATTAATCCTTCTGACACAACCGCGGTGCGGGTGCGTTTACTCACTGCATGTGTAGATCAGACAGCAGGGATGCAGAACAGTGACGTGCCTGAGCTGCCACGACCAGGGTGCTCCTGGGCTGGGATTCATCTCCAGGAAGTTGAACTGCAGATCCTGCCCTCACCGCCTCCTTATTTTGATCTCATATTTTCATCAATAACTATCCATTTTACATTTGCACTTGGGGGAAAGACAGTGCCTTTGGTTCCAGCTCACAGATGAACAAAGTGAGTGTTTGTTGACACGAGGCCTTCCTGACTGGACATTAGTTAATCAAATTATCATCGCTAAAGCCTGGCTGTGGCTCACAGTCACTCAATGTAATCTTTTGAATTCCCACCCCAAAATTGAGCTTCCATTTTTTCTTTTGTCTTATAGCAAAATGAATGTGTGTATATATATGTGTGTGTGTGTGTGTGTGTGTAAATAAAATATATGGAAAAATAGAAATTAAACTTACCAAATGGCCTATAAACCATTGATATGATCTTATTTGTACAGATTTCAGGAATATAGTTTAAATGTATGTATTTAGGTAAAATAACTCATACTGTACTTTTAAAAGCTATTTTAGAACTTACTGCACCTACCAGTCATGGGTAGTATCAAGAAAATGCCCAGGTCCTTTAAGATCTGTTCTCTTTGCCCTTTCAGTCCATTAATGAATATACCATGATTTATCTACCAACATCTTCCAAGAAATATTTATGCAATCACCATATTTCAAATTATAGAAGCAAATGCAGAGCGTTTAGATTTCTAAAGCCTTAGCGAATCCACCTGTCCATGTTGTACCCTTATGTGAAAACCCTGATGTGAGCCCCTCTGGAGACTGTCTCCAAAGGGACAGCAAAAGGATGAGCCTTTTACCAATGCCTCTGAGCATGGAAAATGACAAAGTTGTGTCCAGAAACCTGTAGGGCTCTTCTTGTTGCCATTTTGTCAGCGGCTGTGTCCTGCGGTGGGTGTAACAAGTATCAGCCAGGGCACTTGGGGCAGTAGCAAGTGGTTGTCAGTGGCTTCTGCTCTTATTTGCTCTGTCCAAATTCGCACCCTTTGGGGCAGGGGAGATAGCTCAGTAGAATAAGCACTTGTCTGGCAAGTGCAAGGGCCTGAGTTCAATCTCTGGCTCTGAAAACAATAAAATTCCCACCCTTGGGTCGGCCAAATAGCTGAACCGATTAAAGTACCTGCAAGCAAAGGCAGGGGCCAAGGTTTTGATCCCCCGGCCTGCCGTGCAAGCCCCATTGCTGGGGCATGCTGAGATGGTGATTGAGACTGGGCATGGTGGCTTGTGCCTGTAATCCCAGTTCTTGGGAGGCTGTAAACAGGTGGATCACTATGAGTCCAATCTAGCAGTGAGACCCTGTACACCCTGTAGACCCTTCGCTAAAGTACAGAAAACAACAACAACAAAATCTCCACTCTTATCATTTGATGCAGTTCTGATGGCTAGTTTCCTTCATTTTAGCAAAGACAGCGTGTGAAATCCTGTCCCAAGCCAGGGACAGGTGGGCTATATCCAGGTCAGCCAGCAGGAGTCCTCAGAATGGATTTCTTTCCAGAATCACATGCTCACTATTTCTGTAGACACTATGAGGCACCAATGCCCAGCAACTTAAATAAAATGTTATATGGTTAATATGTTAGACCAAACTTTGTATTAAAAGATCATAGAAACACTGTCTTCTAATTAAATCAGGGTACCTATAGACCTGCAATGTGACATAGGAGAACCAAGTGATAAATGTGGAGCATAGATATGTTTTACCAGCAGATAATAGTAAGGGAGATTCCTCATTTAGAATGCAGTTAAAATTTATACTTCGGGGGCCGGGGAGATGGCTCAGTAGAATAAGTGCTTGCCTGGCAAGTGCAAGGGCCTGAGTTCCATCCCCAGTTCTGCAAATAAATAAATGAGTAAATAAATAAATAAAATAAAAATTAAATACATACATACATACATACATTTGTACTCTGTATTTATGTATTCTTTCTTTTTAGCTTTACTTTTGTGTCTATATGCATATTTTCTGCATTACATGTGCGTATATATCTTGATGTGTTGGGAATTATTTAAAAGTATTCACAGTGTTAATGTTATATCGTTTAAAATCTCATCAGAGTTACCAGATTAGGTGAGTGGAGTACTGTTACGGATCCTTCATTTCTGATCTAGCTTCAGTTTTGAATCAACTACCACTTAGCATAACAATACGGGTTTCCCAGCAGAAAATCGACTTTGCTAAGCAGAACTTCTGTAGGTTTCCACAAAACCATGAGTGAACAAAATGGGAAAACGGACAAGAAGCTCACTGAAATGGATGAACACACAAGCCTGAAATGGCACTTGGAAATACCTGCACTGCTGTGAGCATCTGTCTCAAAGGAACTCTGACTTTGTCCTCAGGTATCTTGGCGACCAAGCCTAAACAGTCACTAAAGGGCCCAGCTCTAAGCGGTAATGAAAGTGCACTCATGAAATTGCTCCATACCCACCAGCCTATTTCTAAAATACCTTGCTTATGAGTGGTGAGATGGGATATGTCTTAATATAACTAAGGTAAGTATTTGGACCTTACTACCTGTCTATGCTAACCATGCATCTACTGATTTATTTACATATATTTAAGGGGTAATTTCTTGTGTATCTACCTTAAAGAAGGAGAATATACACAGGGCTTCCATAAAATACTTGCATTTCCTATTCTTTAGAAAGCAGCGAGAAAAGCAAATATGAACATTGTTTAATCCTACACATGCATGTATCTGTAATATACATGCATATATGTAAATAAATCAGTGGATGCATGGATAGGACAGACAGATCTAAAAATATATTTTCACTCTATTTTGGTGGCTACCTCTATCTACATGGTGAATTGAGCTGACTAATAGCAACAGACATGCAGGATAACCAGAGATGTAAGGTTGTATTCCTTAATTGATTACACAGAAAAACTATTCTTTGAAATGTCACAGAAACAATGGGTGCCCCCGGTTTTGTTTGATACAAAAACTAATAAATATTATTTTTAGAAGTAGTAAAGTTCTTTGTGATTTCGACTGTATGACTAATGTAGAATTCTTATTGTAATAACAGTATGTTCAGCCCTTCTGTGGTCAAAGACATGGAGCTGAGGAGCATAGAGCTAATGAATTTTGTTGAAATACATTGGCTTCAGAGATATATATTTTATCTTTTTTTGTAAAAATTAGGAATATGAGAGAAAGAAAATGACTGACAGTATAGACTCAAAGAAGGAAGAGTTGGAGACTTAATCACATGGAGCATGGCAGGCCCCAAGAGTGTCCCTGCTGCAGAGAAGTGGGAAGAGATAGAGCCTCACCAACCCAAGAAGAGGAAAGTAAGACTGAATCACATTCTTATTTGAAGAAAACAAAACAAACAAACAAATAAAAAAAATTACAAAGACATGTGATGGAACAATTGTCTCTGAAAGCCAGTATTTCTGAGTGGGTCAGAAGATTGCAACACACTTATTGCTGTGTAAATGGCCCTCAACCCTCAGCTGTCTCAATCTCCTTTGCTACTCTATACTCCAGACCCTGGCCTCCTACCCATACCCAAAGAGGACAGTTTATCCTTCAAAGAGGTGGAACCGGAGTGCCCAGCATTGGGGAAATCTAGGCCTAGGGATCCACTACTATAACCAAGAAGGAGGGGATGGGTAGGTAACAGTCTTCCCCACAGAGATGAGACACAGGCAGCTATTTTCTCTCTCAATTCCTGGACCACAAAGAACCTGGTGCCCATATATGTGAAATGAGTAGAACAACTCTTGGGGAATGTGCTGCCCAAGAAAAGAGTGACAGCTAATGACTTCTGAGCCTTCCCCAGCAGCCTCAGCGAAGTTCCAGGATCTGCAAGCTCTGCTCATGCACATGGAAGTCTCAAGCAACCTTCACTGCCATAATACTTGACTTAAAACTAATAGTCAAGGGTCCACAAACATCTTAATAAATTATTTTATTTAAAAAACATAAACAGATGTAAAGGAAAAAGGACATAGAGGAAGCAAATGCAATATGTAGAAGCCTTAATAAAATAATAAGTAAAATTATAATTAATTTTATAAGAGAAACCATTATCTCCCTAAAAGTGTTCAGAAATAGTTCATGTAATTGAAAAATGTAACGCAACATATTAATCATTCAATAGAGGGGTTAAAAGACAAAATTTAAGATTCCTTCAGAAAAATCAAACTTTCCAAAAAATGCTAACATATTCAAGATCATTAAAAAAGACAAGCAAAAATCACAATAATATACTACTTCGGTCAAGTTGGTTGTCTAAAAATTTTTCAAAACACAGAAAGTAAAGCATATAGGTGAGAATGTGGAGGCAAGAACATTTTCCTACCTTGCTGATGTGACTTTAAAATTGTTCATTTACTTTGGAAAGAGTTCAGACATTCCCCCAATGTTAAACACGAAGTGACTAATAATGATGCAGCCATCAATTGAACACCTATATGTACATTCAAGGGAATTAAAAAATGTATTTACACTCAAAATCTGTACATGAATGCTCCAGGTAGCTTTATTCAACGATTACTAAGAAGTAGGGGTGAGGAGACAGCTCAGTGGATTAACTCGCCTGGCAAATGCAAACAAACAAACAAGGTAAAACAAACAAACAAACAAGGTAAGGCATGAAAACAACTCATGTGTCCATCAACTGGTGAATGGATAGACACATTGCGGTCTCTCCATGAAATCCTGTAATATTTGCTCATAAAAAGACAAGAACCCCTACAGCATAACAGGACCTTGGTAACATATGTTCCATTCAATACAACAATCACAAAAAGATGCCAATTCTATGAATCTATGCATATGAAAATCCCTGAATAGGTGAGCCAACCAGTAAATCAATCACCAGGTAGGTTAGTCTTTGCCAGCGGTTTGGGGGTTGGGGAATGTGAAGTAATTGCTGTGAGGTACAAAGAGTGTTTATTTCTGAGATTGTAATAATATTCTGAACTTAGAACATGGAATGCTCACAGCAAAAATCTGACTACATGCTTTAAATGAGTACATATTATGACATGTGAATAAAAGGAATGTCAAAATTTTTTCTTAACGGCTGGGCATAGTGGTTCATGTCTATGAGTGCAGCTACTCAGGAGGACAAGAGAGGAAGGTAGTAAGTTTGATGCCAACCTGGACAACTTAGCGAGACCTTGTCTAAATAAATAATAGAGATGAGGGTGGAGCTTAGTGGTAGAGTGCTTGCTTAGCTTTTGCTAGCTCCTTGGTTCCATCCCCATTACCCCCAAGGATACATTTCTTTAGAAAGTAAAACCAACAAATGAAGATCTGGATAATTATCTAGGGTAGGAGCTAGAAGATCACACACCCTGTTAATAAAATTTTAAAGCAATAGAAAAAGTACTAGAGAAGAGAAAATAATTTATAAGACCAATATTTCCTTGAAATGGAAGGATGCACCTCTTGGACATCAAAGTCCATTAAATGTGGAGCACAGTGTCCCAGAAGACCTAACTGCAATTCTAAGCCTACGGCAATTCAAAATTTTTTCCTCTATAAGACTTCTAATTAGAAAACCTCAAATTATATAATCTTGGTGTAAGAATGTCACTGAGCTTCTTAAGGAAAGTAATTCACCTGAAAGAGAATGAGCTATGTGCTCCATGTTTACAGCAGCAAAGTTTGCAACTGCCACATCTTGGAAGTGGCCCAAACACCCAGAAGCTAATGAAAGGATAAAGGAGATGTGGGGGTTTTCATACAATGGAGTACTACTCTGCCACAAAGAAGGGTAAGCTTGAGCCATTTCTTGCTAAATGAATGCTCCTTGAGGCCATATTATTTAATGAAATAAATGGGACACACATGTGTAAATACCTCATTGTTTCTCTGGTGTGAAAAACCAAAAACTTAAATAAGGACTAAAATGTATGATTGATCTTGCCAAACAGGAAGAAAACATTCAAACAGGAAGGGGACTAAGGAGGAGGAGGGAGGAAAGGAAAATAAAAAATGGGAATAAAAGAAGAAAACATGGAAACAAAATTTTGTAAATAAGAAGCGGGGGAAGGGACGAAGGGCAGGTAGTGGAGTGGAGAAGAAGAATCAGGCTATAACATGCATAGGGGCAAAGTCCTTACAATGATTGGCACCATTATGTAGACCTACAGTTTACCAATAAACTGCATTAATGAAAAAGCAATTTTAAAATTATGACAGAAAACAGTAACTGGGAATTCTATACCCAGATGAACTATCTAACTACATACAAATCATGTTTTGAGTGCTTGCTGTACTGCAGATAAAGAAAGACTAATAAGTGGGAATCCCTGGTAGAAGACCCAACACAGGAGATGGGTGACAGAAATCTGAAGTGGAGAGATGTGCCAGTAGCTTCTGAAAGAACTAGGTCTAGATGGCAGGGGAAAATGAGTGAGTGCCTATGAAATAAAAATCATGTTAATAGCTTTGGCCATACAGACAGGAGGAGATTCATAGTTATGTCAAACAGCTTGGGTTGAATTATTGGTAGATATTAAAAACAAGAGAATAGAAAATATCTGAAACAATAATATAACCCTCAACAAAAAGCTGTGTAGAAAGCAACCATAAGATTCCCAGTGACTTCCTACATGTGCGAATGCATTTTTCGTAGTCTTCGTGGGAGCACCAGATATTTAATGGAGACACCTTGTGCTACAGTAATGCATTGAAAATGTAGAGATTGAATGTGTGTGTAGAAAGGGTGATGTGAGAGAGATAATGTCAAAAACTGAAGTATTTTTTGACAAGGCAGCCATAGGAGTCTGTTACTTTAAAATATAGAGATAAACTACCATCTAGAATACCTACAGAGCTGGAAATGGATGCTCTGAAATGCTCTGGGAAAGCCTGGTGCAGAGTATACCCTGTGGCTGTGACAAAGGTCAGGGCCCACTTGAACTTTTAAAATGTGTGTACATGTTATGACATGGTGAGAACATTGGGTAAATGAAGTCAGGCTGGCCTCCTCGGGCTGTCACTGGTTCCCACCCCTGGAGGACATCTTGTGCACATCGGTCTTGTGAATTACACCCTTTGTCAAGGAGCAAACCAAGAAGAGGAGCAGAAGAGGTCTGAGGATGATAGTGGGGTCCAGGTAACATGCAAGAGGGTCACAGTCTGCACAGACCCTCATGAGCTTGGCGTCTGGGAGGCTCTGGCTGGCAGGGAGAAAATTCCCAGAGACATTCAGTGATCACTTACAGAAGTGACCGAGGTCGCTTGGATCTTTAAATGAATGAGCACTTTAACACTAAAGTACTCTTTTTGCGAAATATATTTTCAAATGTTAGTATGTAAATGATGATAAATGAATAGCTAATGATTAAAGTTAATATCGATTGTGGGTGCTAATTCATTAGGCTAAATACTTCGTTCAGTCAACTCTCATAAGCTCTAATGCATAGGTGCTATTAACCTCGTTTGCCGGAATGTAAGAAGTTTTAGATTAAGCTTACAAAGCAAGAGGATTTCAGTACCTTGCCCAGTGCAAACAATTTAGTTAAAGGCTGCGTCAAATTCAGACTCAGGGCTGTAGAGTGCTGTTCCCAACCCCTCTCTCCCAGGTCTCTCTATAACACATGACACTGTATATAATATGTGAATATGCATAACACATTATACATATACAATACAATAGATATATAAGTGTCTTGGACCACAGCCCAGGATCATGGCTACTTCCTCAAGGCAGGTACTCAAAACTACTTGTCCTTCATCTTTCTATCTTGAAGCAGGCGACAGTGTCCTCTGAGCTGTCCTTGTCATAAGACCTTCCTCTTTGCAAAGGCTCGAGAGGCCCAGGAGGACAGCTGGACAAGCCTTGTGGGCATCCCCTCCAGGCTGTCAGCACTCATGCCTATGCAGTGAGGTCTCACGAACTCCCAGAGGACAGGTTTGGAGGCTTGTAGCCAGCTGAATTTGTGGCGGTTCTTGGAGGGGTGGGACCAGGAGGGGCATGGGGCCTCCACACCCTTGCCCCACTCCTCACCCTGTTGGGCTCTCCCTCTTTTTTATTATTAATTTTATTGAGAAATAGCAATGAGTTTAAAAACTGATTAATAGGACAGTTTCAATAATTAATACATTGCATATTATTATTTTCTTAGTGGTTATTCATAGTACAAGGTACAGACATGATATCCTGTCCAAATACTATTAGTGCAAATCTGTCCTTTC
Organism: Octomys mimax; assembly: GCA_002564305.1. NCBI lineage: Eukaryota > Metazoa > Chordata > Mammalia > Rodentia > Octodontidae > Octomys > Octomys mimax. Next base: position 259 of record NDGM011176494.1, on the reverse strand, counting down.
ATTGAATTAAGTGAAAGTAGCCGTATATCTATCCTATTTTGTACATACAAATACAAAATAGTCCTTCCTTTGTATCTCCTTTTCTGTTTAGTTTTGTTACAGGTGGGTATTCCATTGTCACTTAAATATAGTTGTGTGAATTCAGCAAAATATTCCAATATAGTCCTGTAGTCCATAATAGTAGTAGGTTTTCCACAAGACTGGCAATGTCAGAAGTTGTTGACTTGAGCCTTTCACAGCTCAGCATGTTAATATGGCT
>NDGM011176487.1:0-35465 GCA_002564305.1 Octomys mimax | reverse complement strand
AAATGTTGGCTTTCCTTACAGCCCTCCTTTTTCTCTTAATTTTGGTCTGCAAACTTAGGTTGTCAACCATCCAGTATATTTACTTTACCCTTGCTTCTTTTCTCCTTTCCCCCATCCCAGTTTTTCTTTCCTTTTTTTTTTTTTTTTAATGTATTTGGTTATTACAGGGTCTCACTACGCAGATCGGACTCCTGGTGATCCCTTGCTTTTAGCCTCCCCAGCACTGGAATCACAGGTGTGCACCACTAGGCCTGGACTCTGTCTGGCTCAGCCCGCCTAGGGGCGGGGCTGGCACAGCACGTAATGCCGGGGATTGAACTTTGGTCCCTGCACTTGCCTAAGCAGGCCCTTCAGTATGCTGCGCTATCTTGCCAGCCCTGTTTCCTTCTGAACAGTTTCTTCACATTTTACAATATCTATTATACATTTTGGATCTTACTCTTCCAGCTTCTCATACTAAGGAGACAATATGATGTTTGAAGTTGTGCATCACATTTATTTCACTTACAGCTATGATCTCAAGATACAGCCATTTACCATAAGTCTCCAGTTTATCCTCCTTTATGGATGAGTAGTACTCCACTGTATTAAAAAGACCACATCTTTTCTATCCATTCCTCAAGTGATGGGAATCTGTTTTTTTTCCAAGATCTAGCTATTACAAATTTTGCTGCTATAAACGTGTGTACATGTATCACTGTGGTAAGATGCTTTTCATTCTTCTGGGAAGACACTCAACAGGGGAAAGCTGGGCCAAATGGGAACACCAATTCTAGTTTTTTGAGGAGTCTCCACACTGATTTCCACAGTGGTTACACCAGTCTGTACTCCCACCAACAAGGGATAAGGGCTCCTTTTCCCCCACAGCCCCACCAGCATTTGTTATTGGTTTTTTTGATAACAGCTATTCTTCCTGGGGTAAGATGGAATCTTTAATTTATATCTCTCAAGTGACCAATAATGCTGAACATTTTTTCATATATTTATTTGCAGTTTGTATTACTTCATCTGAGAAATGAATGTCCGTCTCCGATGCTTTGGATTTGGTCTTTAAACTTGGGTCGTCTGATATTTTTTAATCCTTTATATGTTCTGGAGAGTAATGCTCCAAAGAACGGCTGGAAAACATTTTTACCTACACTGTGGCTTGTCTTTTCACTCTTTTGGTAGTTTCTCTTGCTTTTTAATAAGATGAGAATCCAGATGGCGATTCTTTCCCTGTGCAACTGGGGTTTCATTCATAGCTGTTTTCTACACCAATGTCTTCAAGAGTTTTACCTATTCTGTCTTCCAGAAGATTTAATGTTTTTTCTGTTTTAATACTGAGGATCTTTGATCTATTTCAAATGTAATGCATGGTGAAAGATATGGGTCCAATTTAAATTTTCAGCAGGTACAAAGCCAGTTTTTTGAGCACCATTTATTAAAGAGGCTTTCTTCTAGTGAATGTGTTTGGCACCTCTGTCAAAGATAAGGTGGCTGAGTATGTGCAGAGTTGTTTCTGCATCTTCTAGTCTGCTCCACTGATCTTTTGGTCTGTGTTTTTACAAATATTGTGATGTTTTTATCACAGTAGCTTTTCAGTATAATTTCAAGACAGGGATTGTGATGCTCCTGGCCTTGCCTTTGTTTGCCAGAATTGCCTTTGCCATTCTAAGTCTCTTCTGGTTCCAAATGAATTTTAGGAATGTTTTCTCTAATTCTGTGAGGTCTACTATTGAAATTTTGATACAAATTGTGTTACATCTGCGTAACCGTTTTGAAAGTATGGCCATTTCTACTATATTGGGTCTTCTTAAACAAAAGCAAGGGATGTCTTCCCATTTTTTAATATCCTCTTCAATCTCCTTTTTCAGAGTACTGTAGTTTTCAGTGTAGAGGTATTTGACTTTCTTCTTTAGGTTGATTGCTAGGTATTTCTTTTATTGGATGCTATTGTGAAAGGTATTGTTTCCCTAATTTCTCTCGAAGTAGGATATTGATTTTTGTGTGCTGACTTTGTATCCACCTACGCTACTGCATTTGTTCACTAAACCTAAATCGAGTCATTTTAATGGAGCTTTTGGGGTCTTCTAGAGTATCACATCATCTGAAATAATGATAATTTAACTCTTATTCCCTATCAATTTTCCTTTCATTTCTTTGTCTTCTCTAATTGCTCTGGCTGAATACTTTATGACTATGTTGAATAAGAGTGGCACCACTACACAACTTGTCTTGTTCCTGATTTTAGAGTGAAAGGTTTCAGTTTCTGTCCATTTAGTATGATGTTGGCTGTTGGTTTGTCATATGTAGCTTTTATAGATTGAGATAAAGACCATCAATGCCAATTATCCATAAATTTTTATCATGAGGTGTTGGACTTCATCAAAAGCTTTTTCTGCATCTTTTGAGATGACTGTGATTTCTGTCTTTGGCTCTGTTGATGTGGCACATTACATTTATGGACTTACGTATGTTGAAACATGCTTGCATCTCTAGGATGCATCTCACTGTCGTGGTGCATAACCTTTTTGATGATTTGGTGCATTCTGCTTGCCAGTATCTTATTGAGGGTTTCTGCATGCATGTTTATTAGGTAGAGTGGCCTGTAGCTCTCTTTCTCGGCTGGGTCCTTCTCCAGTCTTGGTATCAGGGTAACACTTGCTTCCAGGAGTGAATTTCAAAATATTATTTCCTTTCAACGTCATTTAAGAATTTGAGGAGTAGGATATCTTAATGTTACAAATAACAAAAAAACCTTAATAACCCACGGTTAGGAAGTCTGTTTCTTCTCTAGATTTTTTGTTTTTGTTTTTTGAGACAGAGCTTCCTTATGTAGGCAGGCTGGCCTCGAACTCAGGGCTACCTCTCGTGCCTCAGCTTCCCCTTTTCTGGGATTACAGGTGTATATCATCATGCTTGGCTCTAGACATCTTTCTAAATAATTGAACAATGAGTAACAATTATAGCAGAAGGCACTAAAACAACATTAAGCTAACTGAAAATTGCATGAGTCCAGCTTGAACTTACATACACAAGCACCTTCCAGGCACTTTCACAATGTTGCAATGGAAAATCTACTGAGCCAAATGCTTTAAGAGGAAAACAATTTTTTTTTTTAAGTTGGCAAACACATGGCTTGACCTGGAGATCTTTTCACACACTGCAATACTTGAGATTAGATACTCTCGGAGATGTTGTATTGATGTAAGTTTCTGTTTTTAAAAAAATGCTCTAATTAAAACATTTATAAAATATGTGGCTCTTAGTTCTGGTTTCTGCCAGCCTTAGGGACTAAGTAATCAAGGAAAGAAGATACAAGTTTAAGGCAAATCAAAACCAAAAATAATTTTGAAGGCAGTGGCCTGAACAGTAATAGATGTTTTTATAAGCAAGAAAATAAAATGCTATTTGATAGATATGGTAAAAAAAAAAAAAATGTAGGCAGAAAGGGCCAGCCAGATAGCTCAGTGGACTAAAGTTCCTGCTTGGGCAGAACAGCGGCCAGGATTTGGTCCCCAGGCCTGCCATGCCTGCCCGCCCCCGGGGCAGCAATTGAGACTGGGCGTGGTGGCGCGCACCTGTAATCCCAGAGCTTGGGAGGCTGAAAACAGGAGAATCACTATGAGTCCAATCTACGTAGTGAGACCCTATAGGTCCTGTCTTAAATATATATATATTATAAAATAGCAGGGCTAGTACTGCCTGATAGTCATGATTTAAATGTTTTTGTCATTACTAATTACTCTTTTCCAAAATGCTTAACAAGCTCATTCAGCATAAAACTTTATACTAAAACAATGAATTTAAACACTAACACAAGGACTTTACCAGGCCCTTGCTCTCAAGCATATGTGACTAAGAGAAATAACTTTAAATTTTCACATTATAATGATTAAAAAGTTAGATAAATTTAATTTTCATAATATATTTTGATCAGTCCAACAATACCAATGTCAGTTTAACATTTAAGTACTATAAACCTTTATTATTTTACACTGGCTTTTCCTAAATATTCAGAAGATGGTCAGTACTTTTCCTTTACTTGTGATCTCCAGTATGAAATACTTAAAATGTGGCTGTGCAACCAAGAACATCAATTTTTACTTTTTAATTTGAATAATCATGAGAAAAGTGGCTGCTGATTAGACTACATAGGTTTGTCTTGTAATAGTACTAATTCAAGGGCCAGAAAGATAGTTCAGTGGACTAAGTGCCTGCTTTGGCAAGGACAGGGACTGGGGTTTGACCCTGGTCCTGCATGCTGCGCCAGCCCCACCCCCAGGCGTGCTGAGCTGGTGACCGAGTCCAGGGGTACTGGTGCACGCCTGTAATCCCAGCACTGGGGAGGCTGAAAATAGGTGGATCACTAGGAGTCCAAGCTGCGTAGTAAGACCCTGTACCAAATACATAAATGAAAAAATAATAATTCATCTTGCTTTGGTATAATAGTTTTAAAACACAGCGAAGTCACAAGATTAGAGAAAAATATTTAAAAAGCATAATATAAAGCACTAACCACCTCTGGTCACAGGATAGGTATGCTAAGCTGCACTGTTGTGTACGTGTGCAGACATGACCCACCGTTTACACAAGTTCGTTTCTGTCAGTTTTCACTCTCTGTAAGTATGTGTAGTGATGTGTAACTCAGTACTCAAAGGAGATGCCACACCGCCCACTGTCAAAGGCTGTGGATTGATACTGTACGCAGCCATCTTCCTCCTCCCCAAAGGTTAACTCCACGGCAGATCTGAAGGACTTTCAAAAAGGCAATATTCGTGAGTGCCTTGTGTCCACACAGAGACAGGCACTGAAGAGTTTCTTATGCGCAAAACCTCAAGCATCCAGCGCAGGTGTCTTGAAGGAATGCTAGCAGAGCCTCAGGAGAAAGCAGAGCCTGCTGTTCTGAACGCCTGCACAGGGGCGGGAGCCTCCCAGGTGCCTGCCACTGCAAAGCCAGGGGGACTCCACCAGGGACCCCGTCTCCTACTGACTACTTCATTATAAGCTCTGCCTCCGCTTTCCTTGAAAAAACCTTTACGTGACAACAATAAGTGTATCATTTCTTCCAAAAGCACCCGAATTTAAATATCTAATTTATTATCTAATTTAAACACCATCTACTCCAAATTAGAAGCCCTGCTCTGTGACGCTCATTTAATGTAATGCATACCCTCATTGTCGTACTTCTATCAGACCTGTATATGAAGCAGTCAGTACAAGGATCTCTTTTTTTGTCAGACTGCAGGAAGCCACGGGGCAGGGACATGGCGTTGTTACGCCTCCCCACAGCCCTTCAGTCCAGCTGCGCTAGACTAAAAGCACTCGATATGCCCTGTAAACATTTAGAGCGGGTCCTCAACTCTCAAGGGGCTTGCTAACAACTACAACTAACAATAAAGAACAGCACACCTTGCCGAGAGCCAGAGTAAGCAGTCCTCAATCTCAGGTATAGAGGAAGGCCCCTGGAAAGGAAGAGGTCAGCAGGGTTACCTAGGACTTGAACAAGCACCAAGCCAGCCGGAGGTCCTCCAGGCCGGATGGCTGATGAGACGCAATCAGGAGATGGCGTGTAGGTTGAGAGGACAGAGAAGCAGATAGCCAGAGAGCTGTGGCAGGCTTCCACAGGACAGAGAGCAGCAGAAGTGACTCTGAACGGAGGACGGGACATGCAACAACTTTTAAAACAATTATGCTATAGTCCCAGTTAATGAGATGAATTTTGTAAGTGGAATTTATGGGGGGAGGGGGAATCCAGCCATCGCCTCAAGGACAGCTGTGGCTACAGGTGCAGTGGCTGAGTAACACACTGCAAGCTCACATCACTTCAATTTAAGTGCTACATTCGGCAGGCGGAGCAAGGGTCTCACCAAGGCTGAGCTCACTCGGTGGAAGAAGGCAAGGTGCAGCCCAGCCTTTTCTGCCACAGCTATCCATTAAAGCTACTCAATAGCACACAGTAAGCAGCACTGCAAGTCAAACCCAGCAAACTGCTACTAAGATCTTTATGAATAATCTGAAACAGTAGGCTTTAAATCGACTTAGTACAGAGGTTAAGCTCTGTACTAGCACAACTAAGACAATATTCTTCATCATTATGCAGTATGTATTCCTCAGAAATGACAAGCTTAGGTAGTAACTGACAAGATACAGGTCGAAAGAAGGCAGTCAAAAACTTCTTCTCAATATAAGGAACATCTTGAAAGCTTACGAATGGCTATAATTCTAGACTGGGAAGCAGAAAGAAGGCTTCAGAAGATGGTGCTTTGCTTGAACCATATTAAAATGAAGGAGAATGAAAGTTTACCCAGCTGGAAAAGCCAAATGAGAAGCCACAACATGTACCTTGTTCCTTTGCAACATGTCCCAGCACGCACATGACTGTGAGTGGGCAGGCAGTTTCTTAGGGCTATTTTAACTTCAGTTTAAAAATCTTACTTCTTTAAAAATTATACACGAACAGGAACCAGAAAAAATTACTACATGTGTATTGAGGTAGCAAGATTTTTTTATTTCTTCCTTAAAATATATTTATGTCTGTGTATACTATCAGTAGGAGTCTGAGGCAGGAGGATCACTTAAACACAGGAATTCAGGGTCAGCTGTAATAAAGTGAGCCTCCTCTCTTAAACAAACAAACTAAATAAAACTATTCTTTCAAAAATACTGATGTACACAGCCCACTAAATATAAAAACTAGTAAACTATATGCCAGTAACACCATGCATTTCTGCTTCTACTGGTGATTTACCAAGAATCAGTTATCCATTCTCAGTCTTGAAACATTTCATCTATAAATACAATTTCAAAATAGAACCAATTATTTAAAATCAATAAAATATAAAAGAAATGGTTCAATCCATTAAAACTAAGCTGAATAGTTTGGGAACCATTAGTGATAGATCAGTGAAATTTTTTTTATATTGGTATGAACAAAGCATGTGCAAAACTTGGGGGATTCTATACTCAAAGACTAGCTATTCTCAATAGAGAGAAGAAAACCCACAAATTGGGGGGAAAAATCTTAGCCAGCAGTCCCTCAGGCAAAGGACTTGTATCTAATACATAAAGAACTAAAAAGATGCAGGACCCCAAATTCAAAGACTCAATCAAAAATTGGGCATCTGAGATGAATACACCCTTCCGAGATGAAGAAATACAAATGGCACATAGATATAAGAAAAAAAAAAATGCTTAACAGCGTTGGACATTGGAGAAATACAAATTAAAGTTAACACTGAGATTCCATCTCACCCCAGAAAGAAGGGCTAATATCAAGAAGCCAACCAATACCAAACGCTGGAGGGGTGGGGAGAAAGGAGCCCTCTGCACTGCCGGGGGGCATGCAGGGCGGTACAACCACGGTGGGACGCAGCGCGGAGGTTCCACACGTCAGCAGGAGTGCAGGGCCCAGCAGACTGCCTGCTCCCCTTCCAGCTAACTTTCCACAAGAACTGGAAACATCATACCACAGTGATATATGTACAGCCCTGTCTACAGCAGTACAATTTGCCACAGCTAAATCTCGAAAACAACCCAAAGCCCACCAACCCGGCAATGGCTAACAATAATGTGGTATTTTTATACAATGGAGCACTACTCAGCTATCAGGAAAGATAAACTCAAGGCTTTTATGGGTAAACGGATGACATTAAGGCTAGACTTCTAAGTGAAATAAATCAGACCAGTATGTGCAAATACTGTCTCTCTAGTGTAAGAACCTGAAGGCGTGACTAGAATCTGAAAGGTCCTACAGATATAGTCAAAGGAAAAGACACTGCTCAAAAGCAAAGAACAACAGGGATGAAGGAAAGGAGAGAAGAAAGAAAAGAAGGAAGGGAATATACATACAGAGGATAGCTAAGATGGTTGTAGTACTAATTTCTATTGATTTATTAAAGGGAGCAGTGAATGCTTAAAATTCTTAATTTGACCAATTTTACATGCTGACATCTGGTAATCTGAGCAACTATTTTGAAGACAACGTGCAACACAACAACCATTGTTGAATTCCTATCATCTTGGGGCTTTTTCAATTCTGTATCATTTCTAATGTCTTATTTATTATTTTTATCCCCTTTAAAATAAAAAGACTACCCACATCTAGTCTTTTCATATCTAACTATTCATATTGAGGTTCACTATATAGGAGTCAAAGATGAAAATCTCAACGACACATTCTGGTTGTGGTCTATGTAAAACGTTAGCTTCGAACTCCAATGAGCACAACCATCACTTAAAGCCTGTGGTTAACCTCTAAAGTCTGGAAAACAAGTACACACATAAGTTTTAAGTTTAAAAAATATATGGTTGGTTTTGGTAAATATTCATAGCTTCAGCTGATCAACTGGCCACTAGCTCTCCTCGCAAAAGACAGTGAGTATATTCCACTATGTATGAACTTAACAAACCAATGAAAACACAGTGGGAGAGAACTTTAGCTCAGATTGTAAATGTGCTCCTTCTGGGATGTGTGGACCACTCAAAATTCACATGATGCATTAAAAATATTTTAGGAATATGTGTCATTAATAACAAGCCAAAGCTCCACCCCCTGAGGAACAGCAAAATGAGATCCACTTTTTTCTCCTGTAGCTACCTATAATTTACCCAATTAACAAAGCATAATAAGCATCATTACAAATCAGCCACAGCATGTTGTTGTTCAACCTTTACAGATATTCTGAAACACTGTGTCTCACAGCAGCTTAGCTCCAGCTTCTGCAGACGTTGCTAAGACGGCACACTGTATCATTAATGTAAACTCCACTTGGAACGTCACGGCGCTACTACACAATGCTCGCTAGTGATTGCTACACTACTGAGCACAGACTGAGAGCATCCTTGCTTTACTGCATTTTTATTCACATATTTCATTTTATTCCAAAACGCCACACCAGAAATTATGATGAGCTGTAATCAAGGCACTCTGCTTTCATATATGGCAGGTCCTATTTTGAGGGGCCAAAGGATGCGCCCAGATTCATCACCAACAAGCGGGACACAGGGAACCTAAGCCACTGATATGATTGCCAGAGAACAAAACCAGCTGCAGTTCTCTAAATTTCCACCCCCAGCTAAGCTCAGCCTCCTGATACATTCTAGAGTTCAAAAGAGGTTTCATCTGCTTTATCTGACCATATCCAGTGCTAGTCAATAACTGGACGTCAAAAGTCATAAGCAAAGAAGGCCTCTGAATTTATTCAGAAAACAAAAGCTATTTCTAATTTCTTATTAGGTGCAGAGATGTGGAAAAGAAATAAATCACTTGCTCATTTGCTATTAAAAAACACAGCTATAACAAGGACACAATCTTTTTTTGTTTGTTTGTTTGTTTTGTTGAACCAGGGATTGAACTCAGGCCCTTACACTTGCCAGGCAAGTGCTTATTCTACTGAGCTATCTCCTTGGCCCTAGGGCACAATCTTTCAAATCTGCAGTGGTTTCTTGCCCCTTTTCTTCAGTTAGTAAACATTTAGGACATCAAAAACTCTGTGCTAGGGGCCGAGAATGCAAACCAAGTAAGACCCTCAAGGAGCTGATGTGGGTTCAAGGAGAGCTGGGAAGAGGCAGAGAGACAGCGTGTGGTTGGCGTCTTGCTGGGAAGGGCCACACTCACTGGAGTCACAAGAGGACTGTGCAGAGCTGACTCCTGAGCCACTCGGGAAGAGCAAAGTAGGAAAGCACAAGGCACCAAATACAGGCAGCAGCAAAGAGGCTGTGGGAAAGCCTAACATTCAGAGAGGGAGTAGAAAGAGAAAGGAGGGTATTAAGTTCAGTAAGATACAAGGCACGATGGGTAGGCAGGGGCCAAACTTGCTTGGTACTCAACTCAACTGATAATTTATTGAACGTATGCATTATGCTTGGCTCCATTCTGGTCCTTGAAGATACACTAGTGACTAAAGGAGACAAATCCCTACCTGGTGGAGCTCAAATACTGTTGGAAACAAAAAATACCTGATAAATTAAATAAAATATGGGACCAGGGATGGTGGTAAAGAGATGGTTACATGTGCGAAACCCTGGCTTTGTTTCTAAGCACGACAATCAACCAATTAATCAGAAATTATGCCTGAAAGTACTTTTTAAAGAGCAAAAACAACAGGGTGTCGAACTGGTATTTCAGTAGCCACAGAAAAACTTATTTAGGAGGCTTGTAAGTCAGCATCTTCCACCTATGGGAAAAGCATTTAAAGGACAAGGAACAGTGAAGAGGTCAGTAGGTCTCAAGTTAGGTAAGAGCAGGAAGCAGAAAGAAGGCAGTGATGTCAGAAGAGAAGGAGGAAGAGAATTTCTGGCAGGCGCTGTAAGGTTTGAACTTCTATTCAGAGGGGCCCAACCCAGTCTGGGCCAAGATCTGCTATGCCAGGTTGAAGAGTTCGGGCTTTTCTTCAACCCAGGAGAAAGTCACTGAAATACTTTTGCATGCATGACCTTTCATGAACTGGCAGAAATGACAACATTGGTTAAAAGGATGCTGCACAGATGGCCAACCAGTGCATGTGCAGTATTATTAACAGGTGAATAAGGTGACCATCCGCTTTTATCTCAGACATTAGCAAATACTGAGTTGATCCTAGGCTTACCTTGCTTTACTTTGTTAGTCTATCATGATAGATGACAAGGGCCAGCCAAATAGCTCAGTAGATTAAAGTACCTGCAAGCAGGTGCAGGGGCCAGGAGTTTGGTCCCCAGGCCTGCCGTGCTGGCCTCACCCCCAGGGCACTCTGAGATAGCAATTGAGCCTGGGCGTGGTGGTGCAAGCCTGTAATCCCAGCTCTTGGGAAGCTGTAAACAGGTGGATCACTACGAGTCGAGTCCAATCTAGTAGTGAGACTCTGAACACCCTGTAGACCTTTTCCTAAAATATAGGGGAAAAAAGATAGATGACAGCAAGAGGAGAACTAGTAGCAAACATTCCCAAATATTGCTTATGTTCAAGATAAAATGCAATTGCTCTTCTGTTCCCCGTGGTAGGCAACAGAAGATTCCCAACCCAGAGATCATGATGTTAATTCTGGAAATTTGAGGCAGGAGGGTGAGAGACTATTGTGGCCTATTAGATCACAGGCTCAGAAGTACTGGCATAGTCACATGAACATCTCTCTGGCCAAACACATGGTTTCCAAGGTACCACCTGTTAACAGTACTTGTGCACTGCCTAGAGATTGAGATTCAGCAAATCCGAGGGCTGGGGAGATGGCTCGGCAGTCCAAGCGCTGCCTGGCTAGCACAGGGACCCAGGTTCAATCCCCAGTAGCACAAGTAATGCCGCCATGCCAAGCTCCGAAACCAGGTGTGGTGGCACATACCTGTAATCCCAGTGCTGGGGAGGCTAAGACAGGAGGATCACTATGAGTCCAAGCTATATAGTGAGACCCTGCACCAAATAAATACATAAATAAATGAATAAATGATTTTTAATTTTTTTCAAAGATTCAGTGAATTGGGAGACAGCATTCTGAATGTGCATACTACACAAAGTGGCAAGTGGGACTGAATTTAGTTAACTCGGGACTAGCTCAGAGGGGTCAATGTGATGTTCTCTTGTTTTTGGATGTATGTGCCCCCAAAAGGGTACTTTTCTAATTTCCATATAAGCTATCTATGCATACTGGGCAGGGCCTGGAAAACTGATTTTAACCCAGCCCCTCCAGAAGACAAAGGGCATCAACCACCAATTAATTCAATCCAAGAAAAGTAAATCCCCGTAGGAAGTATCTCAGAAAGTATACTACCCTGGGCTCTCCAGGCCTCCTCTGCAGTGGAAAATCCTTGCTTTTCTTTTTAAACCAGGTGTTTCAGAACCCTAATTTATCCTTTTTCCCCCCAAGATAGAAAAAATCTTCACTGCCTCCCTTTCTCTTTCAGACACATACACAAAGAATATTAGGTTTATTTCTTTAGAAGTACGATGGGACCATTAAAATAGCATCATTATTGTGTCTATAACAAAGTCAAAAGAGCCCTAAATTGTGCTTAAGCACAATTACCTTAATGTCAACTGAGACTTTAGGATACACCGTGAGGCACTTTATTTTTAAGGCAGCTTAACACCCCTCTCCATTGTGATGAACAGACAGACGCTGAAGTTTTATATCTAGTGCTCTCAATAAGATGATGAGATGATTAAGCTATGCTCAGCAGTTTCTTTAAATATTTAAGAGAAGTTTCATCATCTAAATACTTAGGGAAGTGCATAACCAGGTGTTGTTCTTCTGTTTTTCAGGAGCAGGAGATTCACATCCTTTCCAAAAGTGGGGGAGAAGGTTGCCTCACCGAACAAAAAATCCTCCCAAGCTCTTCAGAAGCCTTGACATCCATGAGATAACTTCGTGCAAACACAACCTGTAAAAATCATGCTGTTTTTACCAGACACTCTACAAGGCACTGTCTGTGAGTGTGGTCTGTGGGTGGACCCTGGAGAGGGTTTTCACTGGGGGAGCACCTTCCCACTTCAAGGGGTCATGCCCCCCACCTGTAGCCTCTCCGCAGCACGCCCCCACCACCAGAGCAGCACAAGGCACACAAGATGTTCCTTCCTTCTCCCCACCCTTTCTCCCTTCCTTTTTTCGTCTGAAGATAGAATAACAGTTCAGGTCAAAGGCAATCCCCAGCTCCTCAGAGTTCAGCATGGCCAGCAGGACACAGGGCAGAGGGAGCCCGTTTCCCTGGCTGGTCCCCAAAGTGTCCTTTCAGTCACAGCTTCTCTGGGGCTGTACTGATGCAGGCTCCGAGTAGCCTTCTCCGTGCTGTATTACCCTAAGGGATTTTCCAAAATGTTCCGTGTATGACCCATACCTGATTTTATCTTATTTACCTTAAGAAACTTCTGTGATATGGATGCAGTTGGTGATTATTGTGTACATTCAACTGATTCATAGTACAGCACTGATAGTTGCAGTAATGTTAACGTCAGTTTTATCAGAAAAAGCAGAGAACATATCCCTTGGTATATATACAAAGATTACAGAATTTCTAATTTCATAAATTCACTCTTCTGAGTTACTGATTGCTTCTTCCACACTATAGGTGATACTTCACTACACAAAGGAACAAAACAGGCTCGTGCCTGTCAGGTGAGGTAGGTATTAAACAGCAGGTCAACAAATACGGGATTGCAAAGTGTACACCAGCCTGCAAAATAGAAAGAATCCTTTAGGCAGAACAGCACTTAAACTGAGAAGTGAGCAGACATTGTCCAGATGAGGAGACTGGGCTGAAAACACAGGAAACATATCATAGGTTCTGGAGAAGGAGTTGCACAGAAACTGGACAGCACTGTTTCCCTCTGTGTCCTCCCTTGAACTGCAGTCCGCAGAATGGGCAGGACAGCATCCCTGACAGCGAGACATCTGGGCTCAGAGCCAGGCCTTCCACTAGCTCCTGCCCTGCAGTCTGGTCACCACTTAGAAGAGGTGACCCCCCTACTAGGCAGCTGGGAACTCCTCTCCCTCGCCCTCCTGGATATCAAATCGGGGAAGGTGTGAACCTAACACAACATAATGCCAGCCACATTTCTGATGTTATTAATTAATAGCAACTGCGCCACCCGCACTCGGAGGAACACAGGAGTACTCAGCACGCCTACAAACTGCGAGGCTGTGCACCCAGTTTAGCAGCAGAGCACCCACTTAGCACACCAAGGCCCTGAAGTCTGATTTCTTGTACCCCCTCCAACACAGTGTGAGCAAACTCAAAATCTGAAATGTGTGTACTAACATTAGAGTTAAAACTTACTGTACACTTACGATTTGCTGGGCATAATGATGAGCCTTCTATATGGTATTTAATTCTCCCAATGATAGCGTTATTCTGCTAAACAGAGGCTTCGGCAATTTAAGTGTCTATTTCAAAGACAGGAGGAACTCAGTGCTCTACTCAGACAGTGTGACTCCAGAGCCTATGTATAGCGATTGATTTCACTAATTTATTGTTAGTTTAATATGAAACATAAAGTCATTCAGCCTGTTACGTGTACCACATTCAAGCACATCAACTGTTCCTACGAAGCACCTCAGACTCACCCCTTCTTGACCTGCCACCAAGGACCACTCCTGACATGTCTTAGCTAGGTTTTCAAGTGGTTGTTCTAGCGACAGAACCTTCGCTCTCCACTAATCGTGGTTGTCCTAGGAACTCATCTTGCTGGATGTCACTCTTCCACTCTAAGCCCTCGGTCACACCACTCTGCCTGAACATGGGAGGCCACGCTTGGTAGCCATCTGAGCTAGGCTGCCAGCTGGACTTCCCTTCCTGGGACCTCTCTGGTACAGCCCCTAGGGGAAGGGCACCCCTCAATCCACATCCGGGCGGACATTCCCTGCCCCCTCAAGAATATTATTGTGCCTAATTCAAAGTGCTACTCACCACCACAACTCAAGTCCAGTCTTCTGTGCCTCATTAACCTGCTCCAGCCCCAATTAACCTCACCTGTTACCAAACCCAAGGCACATGATGAGTGCCCAATTCACTTGAGTTTTCGTTATTTCTTTTATTCTTATGTAATACCTGCCCTCTTAGTTTTCTAAAGAAATACATAACTTGTCTCTACATAACCATATGGAAACTCACAAGTGACAAGAACAAGTACTATTTTTCTTCAATGCTTTCAGGGTCCAAATAAACCAGGCAATTTGAAAATGGAAGAAACTTCACTCCAACTATGTACAGCTGGTGTGTGACCTCACAGCTACAGCGTCTGCTTGGCCTTGGACCGTCTGGTCACAGACGCAGGGCTGAGGGGTACAAACTCATCTCTTAACACTCGTTTGCACATTCTTCTCCAAGACTTTCATTTTTTAATCTAGGTGATGCAGAGTATACAAGGGAGAGAAAAATAATTATTGCAATTTAGCTACTTAAAATACAGATTTGGGAGGAGTTATTTCTAAAGCCAAAATCATATATATTTGTCACTATTATCTATTAGCCCTTGACACCTAAAGAAATGCTTCTACAGAACTGAGATAAGCAAGTATTAGATTCCCACATCTAATAATGACTCACGTTTGAACTCTATCGGTATCTGAACCCTATCTACCAGGTTATACCTCTTTCATTGTTCTGGTAAAAATCACTTGGGCAGAAGATAGCGGCTAATAGTACTGACTGCAGAGTTACTTTAGGTTACTGAACTGTGCCTCAGTTTCTTTACTAGTGGAAAAGTTAATAACTGTCCTACACAGATTTGGAGCGATAAAATGGGCGAAACACCCCACTTAAAACAAGTGCTCTTGAATGTATGTTATTATGACCCTGCCGTACATTCTCTTCTGTGTTTGTGTACACACAGCTCATAAGCAACAGAAATCTAATTAGGCTTCCAAACATCCTGAAGGATGACTTTATTATTCATATGAATGAGGACACCTTATTCTTTCCACCAAAAACCTTGAGGAACAAGGGAAACAACTTACCTCATGAGTCAGTGATGACAACTATTTCTTAACACATCTCTTGCCCGATGATAATGATGACATCATGCTTTTTTATATAACCCTCTTAAAGTTTCCAACTTGTCAACACTTTTCACGCATTTTATTCTCATAGCCACTCAGAGAAATGGATGGATAGATCCTTCTTAGTGTACAGACAGTGCATGGAAGGTGAATAAAACCTTGGACTCAGAGATGCTGAGTGACTTGGTTAGCATGAAGAAGGGCTGGCTCCGGCAGAGCTACATCTGAGAGTCTTTCTGTCTGCACGAGCTGATAGCATCTCTCTGGAGCTCGCTTACCCTAGAGTACCCTTCATAACTCGCTTTCCACAACTGGCTGATCCCACTAGAGAAGGGATGAAGGGTGAGGTGGGTTTCTCAGTTTTCCTCTGGGTTGAATGAAATGAACACTTAAAGGAGGGTCAAGAAGCTACCGTCTGGGTTGTCCTAACCTCCAGAAGGGCTGTGGACTTTGTAGCCACCTACAGAAAACTAGCCTTCAGAGCACCGAATTCTTCAAGAACAAAGAAAATATAAGTCTAAGAAGTACAAAGACACTTTGCTGTTTTCTTGCACATTTAACATGTGCTACTCATTTGTAAGGGTATTGTTTTTGTTTGTTTTTTGTCTTTTTTGGTGGAACCAGGGATTGAACTCAGGCCCTTGTGCTTGCCAGGGAAGCACTTATTGCACTAAGCCATCTCTCCCCGGCCCCCGTAAGGGTATTGTTAAACTGCGTTTCCTAAAATTATTTTATAAATAGCCCCAGGATAAAAGATCTTCCTGGAAAATATAACATTCTATAGTGTCTGTTCTTTTTAAAAAGATCCTATTTTTTAGGAAAAAAAATCAGCATATTATACAATTCTCAGAAAAGTTGAATTTAAAAATTAATATTCTCTGACCCAGGGTTTCCAAAATTGATTTGACTTTTTATAGTATTTAAAACCAAACACTCATAACTCACAGAGCAAATCTTAAAGACTTTTAAAATTCAAGAGTAAGATTTATTCTGCTGTAGAAAAGTCTATAAATGGGTATCCTGCTGTCCATTTCATGATGAGGTGGGGTTAACCTCACAGTGGGGAAAACAAGGGCATAAATATCAGAAGGTGGTTTGTGTAGCCTCATTAAATGAACTGAGAGCTTAGAGCAAGCATACCCTATGACACCCTAGGATTTACGAGACGGAGAATTAAGGGAACCTCGCCAAGAGAACTTTCCGAGAGCACAGCTGAGACCTGTCGTAACAGTGTAAATGAGTTCATCCTTGCCCCAAGTCAAAGTTTTGTCCGGCATAAACTTGCTCTTTGCTACTGATAGTGCAGGAAGGGAAAGCGGAAAAGGAGAAAAGTTCCTTCAGTGTGGCATGCATGGTTTCTCACATTATCTACATTTGTTTCACGGCATTACAGCACAATTTCTTGGTAGGACGGAGTAGTTAATTTAAGAATGAGGGCAGAAAGGGGAACCACACACCCTTCGGAGAGCCGGGCGCACAGCACTACACCGCGAAGGTACCAGGAACACGTCTGCGCTCTGTCTGACTCAGGCTGCACAAACATGCACAGAAGAATTTTCGTTCATGTTTGTTTTCTAAGGAAAACTTCTTAAAAATCATAATCACAAATGAAAATCACCTGAGTACAAAGGCAGCGAGGAAGGGCAGAGGAGGATCTCGGGCCAGTGGACACCGGGAAGCGCCACTGTCAACAGGAGCTGGGTCTGCACCCGGACGGCACAGCAGCAAACCAAGAGCCAGGCACAGGCAGCCCAGTACTCTCTCAGGAAAAAGACCAAAAAGTTAATAATCTGCAAAAGGTGACCTAAATAAGCTGTATCTAATTACACGTGGCAAAATTTACTCTCACTGATGTCTACAGACATGGCATTATTTGTCACCAGAATGTTTTAAATATATACTTTAAACAAAGTGTAAATCAATAACACCTTTGTAAATACCTTAGGAGTCATTACCTAGCCAGGATGTCGGTCTCCTCGTATGTTAACATTACACAAGCTTTCAGCTATCAATAATCTATTAAACATATTTTTGGTAATAGTTATTAAGAGAGTTCATCCAGAAAGTAGAATTCAATAGAAAAAAAATCCTATAGTCAATTAGAAAATATAATGAAAACAAAAATTGAGAGTATCTTCATCTCATAAACATACTCAACACCTATAAGGAAGTTGGAATCTATGAAGAAGATCGAGACGTAATGACACTGCACCTCTGCCTATTATTATTATTATTATTATTATTATTATATTATTATTATTTTCTTTCTGTATTTTAGGGAAGGGTCTACAGGGTGTTCAGGGTCTCACTACTAGATCAGACTTGTAGTGCTGCGCCTGCTGACAGCCTCCCAAGAGCTGGGATCGCAGGCACGTGCCACCACACCGTCCCAATCACCATCTCAGCACCCCCCGGGTGGGGCCAGCACACAGGCCTGGGGATCGAACCCCCGGCCCCTCCTCCTGCTCGCCGGTACTTTAATCCACTGAGCTATTTGGCCAGCCCAACCTCTACCTATTAAATGCCATCTCAGCAACATTACTCACTTCTCTGAGTCACGGGCCCCTCATAAGCAAAACGCTTTCTTGCTTACCCTATATACATATGTTTTTATAGTCTTGTTTTTGTGCCAGGGATCAAACTCAGGACCTTGCACTGGTCATGCAGGCACTTACGCCACTATGCTCTATCCCCAGCCCATGTATGTACATAAAGATAAATAATCATCTTCCAGGGCTGGCGAGACAGCTCAGCATACTAAGCCCTGCTTAGGCAAGCACAGGGACCGAGGTTCAATCCTCATCACCACCCGCTGCGCCAGCCCTATCCCCAGGACACACAGAGCTGGCTACCAAGTCCAGACATAGTGACACACACCTATAATCCCAGCATCAGGGAAGCTGAAAACAGGAGGATCACTATGAGTTCGAGCTGCGTAGTGAGACCCTCTACCAAATACATTAAAAAAAAAAAATCATATTCCAAAATAAAAGTCGTTTTCTCACACTATTTACTGAGAATCAAACTTCTCAGAGATGCTAGGAAAAACTGTTTCGATTGTAGGCTTTATGTAGCAGGCCCAACATCATGAAAGAATCATCACCTCTTTCACAGCCACATCTGTTCTGCACTGCACAAGCACTGGTGGGCCTGGTGCTGTGCTTATTTCTGTTATGGCTCAGTGGATGGAAATTTTGGGGGGTTTCCCTAAATTCAGATTAAAATATAAATTCTTAAAAGGGCTTGTAAACTGTAAAAATGAAACAGACCCTCAAAACATTAAAGATCAGCCTAGACATAAAATTTGTGACCTTTAGATACTCCACACAAAACGAAGAATAAACAAAAAAATTGATACTGAGTGTTTTCCCATCCCAACCAAAAACTGCATGTTAAGACTGTGGGACCATCTCATGGTTACAGGAAGCCCTAACTGCAGGTAACAATTCTTTGAACTACTGTCTTTACAGCTTCCTTACAAGGCAAAGACGACTCTGCAGTCAACTCCTAGGTTCGGGCTCTGGCTCTCTGCCACTCAGTCTGTTATCTTTCTGAGCCCCCTTTTCCTAATCTCTAAAATGAGAAGAACAGAGACTATCTTCTAGGGCTTTTGGAAAGATTAAATGAGATAAGCAGGCAACACCTCCTCAGCATAGACTTCAAATGTAATTGTAAATACCAAGTCAGTGCTATCCTGTCTCTGAGTGACAAATTATATCCCACATCATGCTCCAGAGATTTTCTAGTAACCAGCAGCATTGTTCAGGCCCCAGTGTGGGCAAGGTTTACTTTCATCCTTGCTTATAGGAAAGGTAAATAATCTAAACAAAGAACACAGCAGTACGCAAGCGCTGTTTCTGTGCTGAGACCAGGGCTGGCATGGCAGGGTCCTGGGCATCTGTTAAGGTGGACACATGCAACTTCGAGAACGAAGGCGTCCCCTGACATACAGAAGCTGCCCTAACTCCAGGTGCTCCATGCCAAGGGCCGTCTATGGGAAGGGGCCTAGAGGGAAGGAAAGAAACGCACAGCTGAGGCTCAGAGTGAGAAGACTTCATGCCTGCAACTCGGAGCTGTTCCCAATGAACAGTGTCCTAAACTCACAAGAAAACATTTTAGGGAAATCTCTGTGAGTAACATTAGAGAAATCTCTATTATTATATCTCCATCTCTGATAATAGAAATCTCTATTATCAGTATCATTAACAGGGAAGTATCCTCTAATATTTAAAGAATTCTCTCTTTCTCTCTGTCTCTATTCCTTAATTCTCCCTAAGAACTTCAATCAGGTGATCTGAATTTACTGTCATCATTCATGATTATATACTCATGCTCCAGGTGGACCAGCCCGGCTTCTCAGGCTGTGGGCCACAGTCCTACTGTGACACATTTGCAGGATGGTCACAGGTACGCACAACACAGGCTTATCAACCACACTTACCATGTCTTTGAAAAACTCTAGACGATGCGGCCGAAAACAGCCAAACTGTAGCCGCCTGGTAGCTTGCCTCACTTTTATTCCAAAGCTTTAGTAAGACACATATTCAGAAAAGCCAGTTGAAAAACCTGGCACAGGTACTCGCCCATTAAAGCTTCTAAAAACCTATCACAAACTTTTCCTATTAAAATTTGGAAGAAAACTGGAAAACCTTTGGCCTTTTTAACGGTCAAGTGTAGGTTAAAAAATCATGCTAAGTTTCATAAACATCTTACAGGGTAACACAATTTTAGAAATGCTAACACAAGAGTGGATGAAGGCCACCCACTGGGCTCTGGATAGACCTCAAAAGACCTTCAGGAAGATGATCTCCATTTATCAAGCGAAGTTCTGGCTTTAACTGGCTTCTTTCTTGTGACTACTCTTAATCCTACACTTCAGCCAACTAGTCCTCTGCTTCCTATGCATCACTCATGATTTCAGCCCCTGTGCCACCTGGCAAGCTGAAATGCTACCTGCTCCCGCTAGGCCATATTTTTAAAAGTCAATTTCTAAATAAACCTCTCCTGACCTCCTGGAATGGGAGAAACTATTCTCCCTTTCAAAAACTTCTGTACCACTGAATATGAAGGCAACGCCTATCATACTCAACTATTTTCTATCTAGCAGTAGTCATTTATTGAGATCTCTTTCCTGCTAGTCAACAATCCTCTTGGGGGCAGGGTAACTGTTTCCTTCTTGTGGGCTTTCTAGTCAATAACTTGCTCATAGTGGGCTCACAATAAAAAGTTAAACAATGAAATGGACCTTAGGGCAGGTGAGACAGCTCAGCAGACTAAGCACCTGCTTAGGCAAGCAAAGAGACCCAGGTTCGATCCCTGGCACCACACGCCCCACTGGTGCCACCCCAGGTGGGCCACAGAGACTGAGAGTGGTGGCCCACACCTGTAATCCCAGCACTAGGGCAGCTGAAAACAGGAAGATTGCTACAAGCCTGAGCTGCATAGTGACCCTGCACACACATGAGCACGTGCACACACACACACACACACACACACACAAAAGAAATGGACCTTAATTACACCAAGCATGGGTGCAACTTCACAGTAAGATATTCCCTTTACCCCAACAGGCTAACATAGGAGAGCTTTCCAAGTAGGTTACACAACAACATGTGACAGGGCTTTATAATTACAGGTTGAAAATCCCTACTTCTAACATCCGAACTCCAAAATGTTCCACTCCCCAGTGTGTGTGTGTGTGTGTGTGTGTGTGTGCATTTTTAAAATGTATTTAGTATAGGGCCTACAGGGTCTTACTACACAGATCGGACTTGTAGTGATCCTCCTGTTTTCAGCCTCCCAAGTGCTGGGATTACAGGCTCTTGCCACCACACTCAGTCTCAGTGGAGTCTCAGCACATGCTGGGGACAGGGCTGGCATGACATGCTGGGGATGGAACCCTGGTCGCTGTGCTTTCCTAAACCAGTGCTTTAGTCCACTGAGCTATCTGGCTGGTCCTTCCCCAAAATATATGATAATGCTCAGTAAGTTTTAGATTTTCAGTTATTAAGATTTCATCTTTGAATTAAAGATGTTTACATTTATGCAAATATTGCACAGTCTGAAAAAGAGATGAATCCGAAATGTTCTGGTCTCAAGCACTTTTGTAAAGAGCACCGCCGTCTGCATAACACTTTACTCTTCATGAGGATGAAAATTCCAGACATGATTTTAGTTATTGAATACTGGTTAGACACCAGGCATTTTACAAGGCTCAGAATATAGCATGATAAAAAACGGGTTTTTTGCTACCGAGAAATTTGAAGTCCCGTGACAAAGGTGAAATAGAAGATAGATGATACCAGTTCATCAGGTTGTAGGACTGTAACTAAACCTATACAGCTCTTTTGTCCGTAAGTCAGCACATTAATGTATGTTTAAAGGAAGGCATAAAACCTACAGGGCTCTTATCTTACTTACTATATTCAGTGGATCCTCACAATACCAGGTGAAACATATCTTGGACTTGATCACCAAGAATGGTCAGCTCTTAAATAGGTTTAGTATATAGAATTCCTGCCATATTTTCAGGTAGAACAAACTGTAACAATACAAAGTAACAACTTGCAACTAATATAGAGGTGATCAAGAGAGAGAGAAACAGGAGACAAAGACAGACGAGCAGTTCTTGAATCTCTTACCATGACCATTCAGAGCACACTTCTAGATTCTTTTACTATAATATTTTCAAACCACTATCCACTGTTTTTATTTCTGCCATATATGTGTTGGCCTGAATATCTCGAGAAAATTTCTCTATTTTCGTAATACACATCATTTCCAGAGTAATGCTCCTTTCTGAAATTTTTCTTCTATCATTCCACATGGCGCCCAACGCTTCCTGGTCTTCACGCCCAGGGCTGCGTGCCAGGCTGCATATTCTTGCACTAGCTCCCCCTAAAGAAAGCACTTTCCCAGCAATGCACATTGCTTCAGCCAAAACACTGCTTCCTTCCATAAGAATCTACCTTTCTGCTCCACGTGCGTCCTCCTTCATCTTCACATATTACTACTATCAGCATGCCTGAGGCCCAGGACGAATCTCACCTGTCAAGATAACAATGTACAGTACAAAAACCATTGCTAATTTCCTATCAACTTGTTTTGAAATTCTTTATCATTTTTATGTTTGTTAAATTTTTTATTCTCTTAAAAAAGGGAACAAGCTCCAAAACTGAAAGTTACATAAATCAGTCAATAAATTTCAGACCTTGAATGTGAAGAGGAGACGCAGACATACAATTTGGATTTCTGCCAGGATACGGTGGTCTGACATGTTTTAAAATCATTACAAGTTATAAAATCATGTAAGTAGTTAGATGTGGAAATCTTTCTCACAGCTCTAAAAACTAGATGATAATCTGTTTAGATATAATCATTAGCTCACACTTATGTCCAGATTTTGGATTCTGAAGTTCAGTCTGAGTGTGTTTTTTAACACTGTGCTCCTCTACTGTTTTCAGCTCTTAAGTGGTTAAGAATATATTTTTCCACTGGTGCCTAACAACTGGCTGAAAGACCTGTTTGTGCCTCAGATGCTGGAGGTTGAACTGTTCAGGAACAATTCATCCCTGCAAGGCTATGAGTCACAACACACTGCCAAGGTCAGGAAGACCTTTGTTAATCAAGAAGTGCTAGCCACACACTCACTCAAGCTGTCTTAGGAGAAGCTGGCCTCGGTGCCCACTTTTATTTTCCACAGATCATCAATTATCTTTACAGAGGAAAATATGTCCTGCTTACTCAGTGGGCACAGCGCCTCCCGCCAGGCCTTCATCCTGGCTCCTTCCTGCCTCCGTGGTGAGTTGGCTGGAGGTATACAATAGGTACCCAAAGGAGAGTCCCCTTGGTTATGAAAAGAAAGCGAGGAGATCCACTTAGCACCACTATTAGGGGATTACAATTGAAAAAAAAAAAAAAAAAGGGCAGGAAGCCTAGAGGTCTATGACCACCTCTTACGTTCTTCTTCTTCAACTTACTTTTACATTTGGTGCAGCATCCACCCAGAAAAACTCAAACTGTCTTTTAGATTTTTGTTTTGTTTTGTTTTTTGGTGCCAGGTCTCACTATGCAAGTCAGTTGTAGTGATCCTCCTGTTTTCAGCCTCCCCAGTGCTGGGATTGCAGGCACGCACCAGAATACCCGGACTTGGTGGCCAGCTCAGCACACCCAGGGTGGGGCCAGGACAGCATGTGGCACCAGGGATCAAACTCCAGCCTCTGAACTTGCCTAAGCAGGTCCTTAGTCTACTGAGCCATCTTGCTAGCCCTTCACACTGTGTCTTGACAGAGCTCTATCTTATTTATACTGACTCTTCTAATCCCAGGTCTGAAATTCGACTAATTTCTTTTTCCTAGGTGCTAGGATCAATAGGTGCTAGGATTTCACAGATTTTTGAATCATTTCCTCCTCCTCAAACTATAACACAATATAGTCTGGGGAAGGTGTAAAGGAAATTGTTGGGCAATAAATTGACCTGAAAATCTGATCAAATTTTATCAGTGGGTGACAGATGAAATGCCTCTGCGACTCCTGCCAGAGGTGGTGTTTGGGGCAAGAGCTACAGAACTGCAGTTCTTGAGCTGTTCGGCTTCACCTCGCCTCTAATCTGGGCATGGCTGTGGGATCACATGGGCAAGAAGTTATCCCATTTCCTTCCAGATGGCCCTCACACGCTCTCATTAGAGTACTTTCGGACCTCTTGGAGACCTGCAGACTGCAAGGAAATACCCTTTTGTTGCAGAAAAGGAAGGCAAAAACTAAAACCCAACAGTCTCCTGCTTTTATTTCATATAACAGCTTATTAGAAGTGACAACGGAGATGACTAAATTTACTCCTGATCAAACCCCAGCAGTAGAAGACCACATCTCCTTGCTACTTAGGTAAATGACGGCATGCACAAGTACAGCTATTCTACCGCGCTAGGCGAGAGGCCACCACAGCAGAGCGTGGCGCCGAACACCTATGCCTGCCAACTGCACACTGAAATACTCATACGCCTCCATCCAATGTGCTCCCCATAAATATCTTACTGTGATATTTATAATACTGATGCGAATATTCATAACAGAATCAAAGATTAATTTGGAACCTACTCATTTTTGTTGAATTCAATCTCCTGATCACAATCTATTAAGGGCATGTTCGTACAAACACGGCAACCTCAGTTTTTAAACAAAACTTGACAGGCACTGTCCTTAACATAGAGATGAAATTCCTCATTGAAAAGATGCTTGATCATTAAATTGATGTTACTTTCACTCTCTCAAACAGAACCATATATTTTAGAAATTACCTACCTCAACATACGGCAAATAAGCAATGCAATGAGGCCATTAAAATATCACAGGTCACAACAATTCCTAAGGTAACAACTACGAAGTAAACTAAATGAGGTCTTCCTCTGCCTCAGCTATAAAACCTGTAAAATGGGATAATGCTGACACACTCATTTTGAATACTAATAAGGAACAGTGTTAAGAAAGCAATCAAACAGGACATGGGCAACGACGCAATTAAATAAACAACTGGCTGAACTAACTCATTACTTGATGAGAAAGACACCACCAATAAAGCTACTTTGTCGTTCTACTTCACAGGTTTATTTGCAATTTTAGCATGTGCACAAGTGCATAATTTATGTACATTATAAAACTTGGAAGTTTTAAGGATTTATATAGAAACTATTAAGGATTGTTTTATAGGAAAACATAATATTATGTCTTTATCAAAGAAAAAAAATCATCCCAAGCATCAGTTAAAGAGTGTATCTGTTTGGGAAAGAATATCATTGCTATAAAGCATAAATAGACTTATTCATGTATGACCAACTTTTAAAATAGAATTTCAGTGATGAGGTAAGATGTTTCACCGAGTAAGTGATATAGGTTATTATTTGGTTATTATTTTTCCCCTTAAAATTTTAAAATCTCCTAAAGGAAATAGGTTTTATGAATAGAGTAGTATAAGAACAGAGAAGCTTCCCACATGCAGTGCAACAGAGGGAGGTAACGGATCAGGAATAAAGCCGGGGCCTTCTCTGAAAGACGCTAGTTGTAGTCATGTATAACAAGAATCCACAAGGGCCGGGGAGATAGCTTAGTAGAATAAGCACTGGTGCCTGGCAAGTGCAGGGTCCTGAGTTCAATCCCCAGTATCGGGAAGAAAAAAAAAGAATCCCTAGTTGGAAGACCACGGGCACCTCAGAAGGACATCAGTAACCAGAGCTACAGGTGAATGCTAAGCTTGATAACCTAACAGTTACGCACGGGAACGCTTAGGGTTCTCAACGTCAGGCCACTGTCTCTCCTGAGGCTTGTGCCACCACAGAACTGCAGCCGCCAAGAGGAACCAATGCTAACATACGTAAGAATACCAGCAAAGTTACTGGCCAGGTGAGCAGGCATCTTTATCCTGACGTGTGGATTATCTACTGCCACTTTCTCCTCCTAAAATAACAGAAAATGCCAGGTTTCCTGCGGAAAGCTAGCCCTCTGAAGGCCTATTTACACACCCTGATCCAGGCCTCCAGGGAAGCACTGTCCTGAAAGGCTCAACTGACGGCTCTTGAGACAAATGATTTTCAAGTAAAGAGGTACCACCACTGCCTCAACCCCAGGCCACATAGAGAATTACTAGATTTCAACTAAATTTTGCGTGCCTTTTTTGAAGTAAAAAACAAAAACAACAACAAAAACTATTGCCTTCTATTCCAATAAGATAGCTGCCAAAAGACCACCGGCAACTGAGGGGGTAAAAGTCAGTTTGCAGAATAATAATAAGATAGACAGCATGGGTTTGAAGAGGAGAAAGAATAAAATGGTGAGTGAAAGCCAGCATCTTTCCACTCAGACTCAACATCTGACCGTTTAGATGATCATCCTAAAAAGGAACGGTATTACTAAAGGAAAGCGTTGCAAATGCAGCTCGTTACTAGTGCTCTGTCACAGGAACATCCTCTGAGACCCAATTCACACCCTTGCTTCCCTTTCAATGTTTTGCACAGACATGCAAAATCTCATTGTCCTCCTACCAAAGGCCAGAGATTTTTTTAAACAGTTGTGGTAACATTATTCTTCTAAATGATCTTAAATTTCTATATTCACCAAAAACTATGGTTTTCAGATGACTATGGAAATTTAAACATGCTCTTTCACAATGAGAAAGAAATTAGCTGTCAACCAACGCTGCTCTTTTTCACTGCGAATGATGATCACTGGATAAACCTATCACCTTGATTTTAGTAATTCTCAAGTATTTAAATCCAAAGCTGATTGCACGGATTCCTGATTCTGGTTTGTTCTGGTATACTCCAGTTTGGGAAACTGGTAAAACTATCTGGCAGTTACAGTGACCCACAAAGCCAGAGGACAGCGAATCTCCTTCCAGGCCGCGCTATCAGTACTGCTGGCTATTTGCAGAATTCTTGTGTCAACAGGACCAGCACACAAGTGTTAATACTGCAAGTGGAGGCAACGTCCAGGGGGAATCCAGTGTCACCAGCTGCGGGGAGGACAGCACAGACAGCGAGGGGGAACCACGTCAGCTCCTGGGCGATGGAGCTGCTTCAAAGCCGCCTGGGCTGTGGCCTGAGCCCCGCACATCCCGCACCCGGCGAGGGAGGATCAATGGCTACATTTGCTGGCTCTCGTCACTCCCCTGGCTAATGAAAGCTGGTTGAAAGGCATGCTACAGGGCCTCTGGGTAGCCCGCAGCCTGGCAGCAGCAGAGTCTGTTCTGTAGCTGGGGCGGGGCGAGCTCCGGCACCAAAGCCTCGGTCTAGCTCCCCCTCCCTGCTCTGTTCCACCAGCTCCCCCCAGCTGTCTGTTTAGTGTCACTCAGCTGGGATGGATCCCGTTAAAGATCTGACGCTTAGCGAGGACTTGGAGGTGTCTGGAACGCCTGCCTCTAATCATAAACACCACAGCTGGCAATGATGTGGTCAAAAAAAAATCACCTTGATTCAGTACACATTCTCTTTGATGTCTCTGTAGCGAGTTCACTGCCCAGAGAAAAAGGTACAGATATTTTTTTTAAAGTCTCTGGAAAAAAATCAAGCTTGACATTCTCAAATCATAACCATATGACTTTCAATCCCATGCTTTAAAAAAATTTATATATATATATATACACACACACATGTACACACACACACACACACACACCATCATATTTTGTTCTAAGAAACTCAGAGAAGAGGCATCTGACAATGATAACATGAAACAGGTTTAGAAGATAATGGCAGTTTGAAAAGAAAACACTTCCAAAAGGGAAAAAAAAGTCAGACTGCCACTACCAAAAAAGGAAGAAGTCTTCTGCCAAAGATTGCAAACTGCAGTGACCTTAAGTAAGAGACTGTAGCTGATTCAAGGGAAAAGGAAAACTTTTCAAAGACAACACTGCGTGTGCTGCGCCACTGTTTATAAGTGCCTTACGCCCTGCTGCCTTTCGGGTGGCCTGGTAAAAATACACAGTCTCACTGTGCTTCCAGCTGCAGGGTTCTAATGAATATTTGGCCACATTACTATGTATTTCCCTTGTGCTGTCCTTGGTAGGGGTGTGTGCGTACGCATGCATGCATGCGTGTGTGCATGTGTGTATGTGTGCATGTGTGCATGTGAGAAATCCTGTTAAGATGGGACTGGTCTGGACAATTCTCTTTGCTTTTGTAATGCCCTTGAGATGCCTGCCCAGTCATGTATCTATACTATGAAATGCTTTCGGCAAGTTAGATGCAAAGGCAGCCCAAGAAATTATGGGGAAGTCTAAGAAAGACTCTAAACACTGATCCTGGCCTCTTGGGAAGAAGTTCACTGTGGATAACAGCCGTGTAGGTCTATGATAGCTCCTGAGAGCTGGCATGAGCTAAGAACCATCACCCATATAGCATCACGGTTCCAATGACACAGCCAGGTACCTGCGACTCAGGGTGAGACCTCAAAAGGGTCTGTAGTTCTCTTCAAAAGCCAGCTCTCTGCAGTGAGCCCAGGCTGGATCAGGGGTGACAAGTCCATGGCATCATACTGCAGCCAGCCGTTACTGAAAGTTCTAATGAAAGGTTCACCATCACTAGTCTAAATATACAAGAAGTTCTCATAATTCTTTTTCTCTCTTACTCCTAAAATCCAAATTAATTTTGAAACCAAATCCTCTAACTTTAACTAATGAGAAACTAATTACTAACTCATACTTTTATCTTAGTAAAAAAGAAATGAAAAGCTATATTCATCTAGATAGCTTTAAAATGACAAATCTGTCAGGTAAAAAGCACCTTTTATAAAACGTATTGGAAATATAATAAAATCCTCAAGTGATTCTAATTCTAAGTGAGGTAAATTGTAACTAGGTATCTCATTTAAAAATTGCAAAATTGCTATAAATTGGTCAGCTGCACTGTGACACAAGCAATGTTTAGGAAACTTGGGTATAAACAGCACCCAGGAAGGCGGCAGCAACACAGGCCGTAACCACGTCACAGAAGCCGGAGAGCAGGGCTGCCGCTGCGTCCTGTTGTTTGCGCCGTTCTGCAGGCAGACAGCTCCCCACACCCTGATGGCTGGTGTCCTCAGAGCGAGACTGGGGTCACTTACTGGCGCGCCAGGTTCTGTGTGCTGGGAGTGAAGCAGCAGGCTGGAGGAGGGCACTCTGGCTGGGCGCACCGGAGCGACCTCAGGAGTGCGCATAACCCTATAAGGCCATTTCTTTTCTTTTCAACATACACAAAGCAACTAAATGTTAGTCAATCTTAGCAAAATGAAAGGCAAAGATAAGCTCACACACACTGGAATGCTGCCTTTTACTACAATATTTACCTTATTGTATCAAGGTTTTATAATATCTTGAATTACGTAAAGTTGCCAAAAATTTCAGCTCAGTTCTGACCACAAGTATGTGTTTTAAATTGCATTACTTACCAGAAAGAAGGGAGGGAGGGGGCAAAGAAAGTAATGATTCCTATATGCTGGAATGTTCATTAAGAAATTAACTTTAATCTCACTAAGAAAGCGAGATCACAGGCCTAACCTGGCGTCCTGAGACACAAGGCATCACTTTTACAGTAGTATAAATTCATTAGTTTACTTCCTTTCTCTAAAACTGAGAGGAGATTTTAAAAATCAAGTCATGTAGTTTTGGAAGAAAATTGGTCTAGGTTGTTTTTACAAAATTTTTGGAATTGTAGACTTGATGAAACCATCGAAATGTTTATTTCCAAAAGGGGTGCAGAGAAATCATAAAGTGCTTGGTTTTCTAAGATGAATAGTGTACTACCAAGGCTGAGCTGGGTGTGTGTGCACGCCTGTAACCCTCGCTGAGGCAGAAGGATCACTTTATGTTCCATGTTTGAGGCCAGTTTGAACTATATGGTAAGACCCTGTCTCAAAAATATTAAAAAACAAAAAATAAAAAAGCCTAGGTTAAGTGTACAATTCTCAGCCATACCTGAGCTTCACAGACAAGTTCAAAGTGACACACAACGCATACATCTCATGCCAGGATTTCTACTAAATCCTTTTAAAAGCTTCCTCTGGAAGGACAAAAAACCGGTTAACAGGATCCACTAGTTACTTGTTGAGAATAAAATCTTGGGAGGAGAAACAATATAAGGGTATTTTCATTTTTTACTATATATATTTTTGTACTGTGTGAATTATTTAGACAAATTTTATAGTGAATGCTCAACTTAAAAACAGAAAATATAGTTTTGTGAACGACAGCAACACCCCTGTGTTACTATTATGCATGTTAGTCTATTAAAATCTGTTACATGAGATTGTGGATAAAAGGTACCGAACTGTATTTTTGTAAAACCAGAAAACAAAAGGCTTCATCATACACTGGTAGATCCAGCAGGGTAAACAAGAACACAGTCACAGACACATAATCAGAATGTCCTTATGCTGAGAGAAGTTGTGCTGGCCAGAACTGCCGGATTAATCGTAAACACAGTAGCAAGACAGCTTTGCTCCACGTTTCTTTTTTTTTTCTTTTCGTGGAACCAGGGATTGAACTCTGGCCCTTGTGCTTGCAGGGAAGCGCTTATTCTTCTAACTAGGGATAAAAGCTCCTTTTGCTGACCTCTCTTCTCCACTGTCATTAAATGTAACAGAGTAGGGACTGGGCACTTTGTCTCTCGGGGGCGTGACTTTCATGTGCATAACAAATCCAGGGGCTTTCCACCACCAACAAGGAGAAAGGAGAATTATTGGGGGCACACTGCTCCTCTCAAATCATCTTTCCCTAAATTTAGGAAGGAATGTCCTCTGAGAAAATAAAGATTCAAAAAGAAGCCCGTGTCCCCCTGGATGGGAGACAAAGGGAGAGATTTCTGTTTTGTTTTGTAGTGGCCTCGGCCAGCCTCAGGCTGTAGGTTCTCCTCTGGTGGGAGGCTACCCCTGACCCGGCCAACAGGAGGGTGGGCTGGGAGACAAGGCTGCAAGGCTACCAGGAGACAGCAGCAGGAGCTGCCGCTCGCTCGCCAGGCCTTGCTGTGCCAGGCACTGAGCCACTGTTAGCTCTACTTTCAACCTTGTAAGGTAGATATTATCTCTGTTTCAAATCAGAAAATAAGGAAGATCACTAAAATTAAGTAACTGGCTAGAAGTCATGGAGCTGCCCTGCAGCGCCCGCTGGAGGGAGATGATCATGCCCACTACACAGCAGTCCAGCTACCACTGGCAGGGCATGGCGGCATCCTTCAAAACCCAGGATGAAGTCCAGCGCTCTCGCAGCCTCCTCAAGGAAGCAGACA
Source organism: Octomys mimax (assembly GCA_002564305.1). Lineage (NCBI taxonomy): Eukaryota > Metazoa > Chordata > Mammalia > Rodentia > Octodontidae > Octomys > Octomys mimax. The sequence goes on along the minus strand of NDGM011176487.1, from coordinate 4,270 downwards.
GACAGACAGACACCACAGACTCTGGCCACCATAGTCCAGCTTCGGCAGGATGATGTCTGTGCTTCCTCTGGTGAACCGTGCTCATTCAGATGGGTTCCAGGAGGCCCAGGATGACGAACTTCCCAGATACCTCGGCAGAAGTTTCAGCCGGGAGTACAAAAACCATCTCAACACCACCTCAACAGACCACCGAAGGAAAATGCGTGGGCTCTTCCGGCTTGAGGTATTCTTGACATAAGGATCAAAGGAAAAGAATGAGTTTGAGGGGAAAGAGAAGCGACGACAAAAATTTTAAATAAGAAAGATGCTGTGGATTCTAAAGAAAAAATATAAAGGTTTGAGTGTGAAGAAAGAAAGTGGTGACACATCAAACTGAACTTGAGAACAAGAACGTCTCAGTCCTCTGAAGTAACTCAGGTAGCTGGTATACAGACACATTTCAGTATCTAAATCTGTGTTATTTGTTTGTTCAAGCAATAACAATTTGGATGGTAAGAGGTGGAGGGCAAGAGAAGAAACACTGTCTGGACAGCACATCAGAGTACACACTAAAGGAGATGCCTTGCACCCAGCCAGCCCGGTGTAAGTAAATTACCTGCTCCACTGCATTCCTGAGTACAGAGAGCGGAGGCCCACACAGCGAGGAGTAACTGCACTGCGACTCTATGTTCTACACGAGGTGCAGAAGCCACAGGTGCACGTATTGTGTTACTGCTGGCTTCGTACATTAGGCTACTTAACTGAGTACACACAAGAAACCTGTGATCAAGATAGGGCACAAGCAGAGGTAAGGAAACTGCAAACAAAAACAGAGATCCGTAACAATTTCAAAGAATTTCCTCATCCATTCTGGATTAGAAGAATGAATAAATAAACACGAAAAGAAAAAAAAAAAAAAGATTTTCTCCAAGAACACTGGGAAAAGTCTTGGGACCAGTACTGGGGTACAGCCTCTCCCCAGGCAGCATGGCTCTACTTCCATCCAAAGGCAACCTATGGAGCATGCCACACCAGACTGGAACCCAGCACCACCAGGCCGAGCTCCCTGGCAGGAGAGCCGCTAGGAACACCGCGCTCACAGATGAAATACAGGTTTCTGAGAGGTCAGAAACAGCTCTGCAGCCCTGAGGGTATCCTGGAAGCCCCCAGATATGATAAACATGGCCAAAATATTTGGAAGGGACAAAGGAGGAGATCTGGCAGAAGCTGCTTTTCAGAAACAAGGACAAAAGTCGTGACACCTCAATCTCTTTCCAGGTTGCCTGGGAAATACCCTGGTTTGACTCTCTTTGCAACCCAACCTCAGGCCAAATTTCCACCAGAAACAAGGAATTTTACTAAATGGAAATGGGGACATACTTGCTCATTTTGCAGTGTAAGCATCACTATTATGACCACGTCAGTGCTTGTATGAACTAATGTGTTAGGATGGGAGTATTTTATGTACTTGTCATTAAATTTTCTTATTTGCCAATGTGTACAATGTAAGTAGTGTGCAGTATTAAAACACCAAACATAACCGGATCACGCATGCACATGTGGAAAAGGTAGCATGCACTTCCAAGGGAGGAGACTGCAATTAGAAATTCACTCACAACTTTTCAGTGGGTTTTCACATGCATTTTATGTTATTCTTAAGAGTCTCTGTAATATGAGATTCATTAAAAGTGCTTCTTGCTAGTAACAGCAATCACCAACATTGAACTCCATATCCTGTGAGGTAGGTTTTATAATTTTCTGATTTTACCTTAAATGGAGGGGAAGAGGGTCCGGCATTTTTTTAAACCACAGTAAGAAATCCATGTGATGACTATAACTGCTTTTGCATACTCATAATTTTATATAAATATTAGCCTTGTCTGTGACAATTTTCCAATGTTCTTGGAAAAAATGTAAAAGCTCCCTCCCCAGCAGCATGCTCAATGGCCTCTTCTGCAGGGGCATTCACTCACTGTATGAATCAAACAAGCACACAGTACTGGACGAAAAGTGACCAGCAGGGCCCAGCACATTCCTCTGCTTCAGCTAAGACGATCTGGGCGCATTGCACGCAGATGTCAGGTATTTTAATAAAGAGCTCCATTGTGCAGGCCCAACTACTCCTCCAAGGCTCCCTGCGCTCCCCCAAAGGGGGCCAAGCGCAGAGGGAAGAGCGACAGCTATTCCAGCTGGAGCTGCAGCCTTGTCTGAGTCAGGAAAACCACAGCTCATAAGCAAAGAGGAAGCATAATGTTCTACAAGGACAAAACATTAGCAGAAATGTCACTCAGCCCCAGTTCCACATGTTGGCTGCCACGGCCTCTTCCTCCTGGCATGCCCGACTGATATAAATTCCATCTGCTCAGCAGCCAAGTGACAGAGAAGAAATACCGGCATCTGGTCTCCATTGCTGTCGGGGTTTTGTTCCATGTTAGACCTTTGCTAGCAGCATATGAAGAGATGAAGGTGCTGGCAGGCCCTAAACGGCTGAAGCGGCATAAAGGAGGCTTTCGGATGCTTTTCACACTCCACCCGGACTTTTTACAGGGCCGGGAGGATGCGACACAGACGCGGAACGTAGCAGTCGGAGCCCACGCCCCAAGGTCATTTCATGTGTTTTTCAGGCGTGGGGATTCTACGAAGGTTTTTCATGTTTAAAAACTGTAAAAGCACGACATTTCTTCCTCTTTCCAGCCAGTTAGTGCAGCAGAAGGTAACTCAGGCACAGAAGAATGTTCTTGGGCTAAGTTCTCCCCTTTTCTCTTAAGCAGTCGCTGGTTTGGACCTGCTCCACAGGCACTTTATACTCTTCTGAAGAGTAGCAGAAAAATGCCAAAACTCCAAACCGCCGACTCTCTTTTAACCCCCAGCTCCCCAGAGAAGTATCAAGTCACCTATGAAGCCCAAAGTCACAGGGGAACTAAGTGGGCCTCAACCCCAAAGAAGGCGGGGTGCCCATGGGCCCACCACCTCGCTCTCAGGTCCTCGATGAGCTCCCGTCTGACTGAGGGGACTGGGAAAAGTGAAAAAGAAAGATGTAAGAAAAGAGCAGGAGAGAACTGAGGAGCAACTGTTCCTTTCTTCAATTTCTCTTTGTGTGTTTTCCAAGCAAGAACTATGGGAACAGTGTAATCAAAAATGTAACAGAAAGCATTGGCCAAATAGTTCAGAGGATTAAAGCCCCTGCTTAGGCAGACCCAGGGGCTGGGAGTTCGATCCCCAGGGCTGCCATGCCAGCCCCGGCCCAGGGTGTGCTCAGTGATTGAGACTGGACGTGGTGATGCACACCTATAATTCCAGTACTTGGAAGGCTAAAAACAGGAGGATGTCCTAAGTACAAAAAAAAAGAATGGAGCTTGGGGGCCAGGGAGGCAGCTCACAGGCACAGGCACTTGCCTGGCGAGTACAAGGTTCTCAGTTCAATTCCCAGTACAGAAAAAAAAAAAAAAAATTAAAGTCAGGTAATTAAAGTCACATTAGAAAACTGTGAAATTAAATCCTGCCAAACTCTTCAAAATGTTGAGAGCAATGTACGTACTTTCGAGCAAAAGAATACAAAGATGTTTTCACTGCTTTAGTATTTTACAACCTGAACTGTTTTTAGTTTTTTCAAAAAAAACAAACAAACAGAGAACTCTGTAGAACTATGCCCTGGAACAAACTGCTTCTGTCCTCTCCCTCTTTCCTCCTGTTCAGGAGGTGAGTTCTTTAGTGAGAGAGTGCATCCTATGTGGTGAGAGAAGGAAACAGTGACAGAAACGGTAATACTAAGTGTAACAAGGAGGAAGCGACCGAAACAGTGATTGCCAGCAACTTAAGAAGTGCTAAGGAGGTAAAGAAGGATGGAGCACACCTACCGACAGACCCGGCACACCCGGAGCGACCCGGAGTGTCCAGAGAGCTACGCGGGGAGCTCCGGCCCGCCATCGCCTGGGTCCTTAGGAACTGCAAAAACAGCCCAGAAACAGAAGCCAGGCTGCGAACAGGAAGGAATTCTGCAAGTGTACCTCTGGCAAGTCCCTAAGCAGCCTGCAGGAGAAAAAGGCCTGGCTCTCCACGACACCACTAAGTTTCTGTGTTTTGGGCTGTTTCTTCGTTGAAATACACATTCACTATCATACATGAAACTTATTATTAATTTATTAATTAATTTATTAATTTATTTATTTTTGGCTGTACCAGGGGGTTGAACTCAGGACCTTGCACTTGCCCAGCAGGAGCTTAACCTGAACTATAGCACCCCAGCCATACATGAAACTTATTAAAACTGCATACAAAGACCCTGTCTCAG
>NDGM011176480.1:0-14952 GCA_002564305.1 Octomys mimax | reverse complement strand
CCTCAGGATTTATCCTGAGATCCTGTACCTCAGATTGTAGAACCTTTGTCAGTGTCAGCCAAGGCCATAGACTTCTTTCAGTGTGTTTTAATGAGCTATTTCCCGAGGGAAGTTTAAAAGACTAGAGAAAACAGATAAACATTGAAATCTGCATAAGATTAACAGAGAAAAATAGTTACTGTTAAGAAAATTGAAAAATTTCATATTGAAAGAACAAATTGAACAGCACCGGTTAGGAGCACGTTCTCAGCAGGAGCATCTACGGTAGCGCCCTTTTTCTTATTAGTCATCCTAGAGCGCCGAGTGAGTAGGAAATACTGCATTCTTGCTACGTTTTAAACACGAGTGTTGTGCTCCGCGCGCTTTCTTCTTGCTGCTTCTCGGGAGCACTGCCTCCGCTGGTCTTGAGAAGCATCGCACTGAATCAAGCTCCTGTGTTAAAATATGCTTGGGAAAGGGTGTGCTCTACGATCTGACATAGGTTTCATTCTTGTAGGACTTTCCAGAGCCTGTAGTGTCATAATTTGCATTGTGACTCCTGCAGAGAGGTGTGTACATTGCTGTGCATTCAACCGTATAGCTGTTTTAATTGTGTACCTTGAAGGCATTATTATCTACGTTAGGACTTATGTGTTCTAATATATTAATATATAATAATAATATATATAATAGTGTATACATATGTAAATGTATAGTAGTTTTTGTTTACTCAGTTCATCATAGCACATTTGTACAGTAGCCACAAATGCATTTAACAAAGTATTTTTGCATATGTGCCGCATTTAAACTCATATCCACTCTGTGACTGATTTTATATTCTTTGCAGATTAAAGTGACAGAGACCCAGAAAGCATAATTGATTTGCCCAGCTCACATCCTAGAAGTGGCTGAGCCAGGACTTCAACCCAAATGTCTCACTCCAGTGTTGCTGAGTATCATGCCGCAGCTTCCTGGGGATGCACAGGACCTGCACTGGGGCCTGAGACACCCTTCTGCTACACCATGCACAGATGAGACATGGTGCCCCTGGGACTTGTTTCTCATCTTTCTCCTTTTGGTCCACATGCAGTTTTTTCAATTCATATTTTTTTCCTTTCTTCCTCTTCACATACCAGAATTTAGTCAACTGTTCTCCCAAGGAAAGGCTTCAAGCTAAAGAATCCATAAAGAGTACTGCTTTACCATATTTATATTTTAACAGCCTCTGAGAACAAAAAAAACTAAATGTGACACAGATCTGGCAGTGAGCAGGTAGGCAGGGTCCTTGAAGAACTCCTCTGAATACACTGTGCAGGCTCCTATTCAGTTCTTTTCAGCTGTGTATACAGAACTGGCAGTGTCTGTCTCACCCAGGCAAATAGTAGATGTTGTGGTAGTGTATTTCTTTATCTGAAAGTGGGCCTAACAGCTCCAAGCAGACTTGTATTTACTCTAAGCAACACTGCCAAGATCTGGGTTTCTGACTAAGCATTATTCTGCCTTTTATGCCTATCACCCCTTCCATATCTTCCATGTCTTCTCATATAAACTGCCTTTACTAGCCATTACCTTATTCAATAAGTCTCCATAGACTTTGCAAATGCTTAAGGCCATAGTTATAGCTATAATGAGTAGGCATACTATAAAGATAAGTACTCCAAATCAAAGGCTTTAGAGAAATTGTGTGTCTATAGTAAAGAAATTGACCTTACTTAGAAAGACTTCAGGCCTTTGACTGTATCTTCTAGGAGGTATTCTCTAAACGATTGCAGTGTCATACTTAAAGTGACCATCATCCTTTGGAGATGTTACATAACCACATAATTTAACAATACCATTTATTTATTTATTTATTTATTTATGGCGGAACTGGGGATTGAACTCAGGCCCTTGTGCTTGCCAGGGAAGTGCTTATTCCACTGAACCATCCTCCTGGCCCCCTAACAATACTATTTAAAGTGGGGGCTGGGCCCACTCAGATTGTTTTCAGTTAGGGGACTTGTCACACAAAAATGACCAACGGTGTGACTGAGAACAGGGGCTTCGACTGATACCCAGAAGCCCTGGAGACTGAAGTTGGCCATACAGACAGTCACAATCAGTCATGCCTGTATGACACAGCCTGAATAAGTACTCTGAATAACGGGGCTTGTGTGAGATCCTCTAGCCTCCAACAGTTTGGGCCTACAGTTACATGTTGGTACTGAGAAATCGACACATTCCAGCGCCATGAGTAAAGGACAAGAGAATCTGCACTTTCTGTACTTCGTGGGCTCCATTGTATGCAATTGTTCATGTGGCTTATTTTAGTGCAGTAGTTTTCAGTAAGTTCCATGAGTCCTTCTGAAAAGTGAAGATTGAATGTAGTCTTAAGAACCACTCCCCAAACTTGCATTTGGTGGCAGAAGTGAGCGTGGTCTTCCACGGGGGCCATTCCCTTTTACTCACTCAGCTGGCACAAACTTTCACAGAAGAGGAGTCTCATCTCTGTTTCTCCTTCAAGAATAAAATGCTTTGGGTCTCTGTTCTGCTTCTGTGTGAGTGTAGGACATAGAAAAATTTAAGTAGTACTCTGGCCACTTGGCTGCTTAGTATGGTCCTGGACAAGAGCTTTTCTCATCCATAGTGAGGTACAGCTGTGTTGTACATCAGTTGAAAGTAATCACTTAACAGGTCCATTTATGGAATAGATGGCAAACTACAGAAGGCAAGTGCAAAAAGTAACATTATTATAATCTGTTAGTTCTGAACTGGAGACTGGGCCATTTGGGGCAATTGAAGGGTAAAGTACAGGAAACCTGAAGTTTAAGAGTCTAGCTACATAATTTGAGTGAACATTTGTTGAAGTCATCATAATGGTTTTTTAAAAAATACGTTAAAGAATATTTGCAACTAGAGATTTAGTTATGAAACTTCGCTAATGGCTTTTTTTTTCTATTTTGACAGAAAAGATGATATGTTTTGTTCTGTTGAGAGTTCTAGTGACCCCTGCTTAGCTTTCATTTATCACAAATAATCTTCTCCAGGACATGGCAATTGCTGCAGTGTTGAGATGCTTATATTACATCTAACCTTGGAGAAGGGTCACAATAAACCTGTGAATTAAGTAAGAATATATTACAGCTATCTGAAGAGCATGTCAGGAATACTGAAAGAGAAAAATAAAACTATTTTCCTCACAGCCCGTGTACAAGTTGATGTAGCTAACTTTCTCATCAACCTGGAAGGTAGGGCTGGAGAGATGGCTCAGTAGAATAAGCACTTCCATGGCAAGAGCAAGGGCCTGAGTTCAATTCCCACTTATGTAAAAAGAATAAATAAAAGTGCAGAAATCAACCTGGAATTTAGTAGAGAAAAACATCTGACCCTCCGTATCACTATGTTTTTCTTGATTCAGCCAAGTGCAAATCGAAAATACTTGAAAGAATTTGTTTACATGGATAGTCTTTCTTCCTTTAAAAATGCAATATAATATATATTTATTTATGTAGCATTTTCAGGGTGTTAGATATTATACATACTCTATAGGTTATTAAAATATATAGGAAAATGTGAATAGTTAACATGTGAATTCTGTGGTGCTTTACATAAGGGACTCAATGTTATGGATTTGGGTATTCTGGGGTTGGGGAGCTAGGTCTAATCTCCAGAGGACAGTAAAAGATGGCTATATTATTGATTTTAGTTCCATTATTGGTACATACAATAAAGTACATTACTAACATGTGAGGACTGATCAAATACTACACTGATGTTGAAATTGTAAATGCATTACAGTATAAGAAACACTACATTAACCCCCTCTCATTGAATATATTTGTTCTATCATTCCCATAACTCTCTGAAGCAGTTCTTGAAGTCCTTTTTAATGGGTATTGGAGTTGTGAGTTATGGCTGCCTTGATGTTCTGAATCCATTCAAAACATTTACTTTTTTGTGGCCATTTTGACTTTGGGGAAAAGCTGAAACTTACACGGTGCCAGAGCCAATGAATTCTGTAGAGGAAAACACACTATACCGTTTTTATTTGACAGAAATTGCCATAAATATTTTGGGTGCTTCAGGATATTGAGGCAGCAGAGAGGACTTGTAGAACAGTTTCAGAAAATGACAAGAGTGGTGGGATATGTGTTCAAAGCAGGGGGAAATGTTCTGAGAGGGATTATTGGCAAGGTGTTTTTTAGTATAATGAATTTTAAAATTTCAATTTAAATATTCACCATATTTTTATATCATACTATGTACAAAGCCAGTAAGACAATATCTGGGATAATATATACTTACCCAGAAACAAAAATATACAAGGAAAAGCTCAAATACATGGAGTATGTAAATATGTGGTTGACTGTCAGTTAAAGAAGATCCCAAGGATTAGAAAGTTGAAAGTTAACTTAGAGAACTGTGAGCTGATGGCACCTGAGAGGAGGCCCCATTGCAGAAAGATATGGAAAAAAAGTGAAGGACATGAAGATTAAAATCAAAAGGAAGCAAAGCATATATGGTTGACTAATGGTGGAAGACAGTGATGGAAATGGTAATTTAGATTAAATGTGCTAATGTAAGGGATATTAAAGTTGATATACTAGGCTTATCTTCAAAAGTATAATTTAAAGTCTTTTCTTTCTGATGCTTTTCCCTCACGTCATAGCATACTGACCGATCATTACCCAGTCAGAGAAGGAGAGATGTGCTCCCTATGAGTGCCACTTCAAATTTTTATCATAAACAATAATTAAAATTTTATATTTGATTTAGGACTAATACCATGTTGTAAGAGGAAGTTTTTTTGTTTTTATTTTAAATAAAAAAATAAACAATGAGAACAATGGCATAAAAATTCAAAAGAAGATTGTAGGAGAGTAACAAGGGTTAGTACATTGCATATGGTTATCTTCAAAGTAGTTGCTCATATTACAAGATAGGCATGAGGAATTGATCAAACAATATAGGCATGGGTTGGGGAGATAGCTTGATGGTCTAAGCTTCTGTCTGGCAAGCTCAAAGACCTGGGTTCGATCCCTGGTACCACATGCGGTTCCAGCCTTTAACCCCGGGTGTGCCATGCCAGGCACCAAAATCACGTGTGATGGCACATGCCTATAATCCCACTGGGGAGGCTAAGACAGGAAGATCACTATGAGTCTGACCTGCATAGTGAGATCTTTTATCAAACAAACAAATAAATAAATAAATAAATCTTGTATCAAATAAAGATTTCATATATATGTCTGGGCATAAACCTTTCCTTTCAATGAGCGAATAGTGGTTAGCAGTATAACTATCTTATTTAATTGATTAACAAGAAAAGCTGGAAGGTAGCAAGAAATTGAAAGCTCCACAAATATAATAGTTTAATAGATATGGAGTTATGGATGATGATTCAGTCATTTATACATTGATAAAGAATAAAAGGCCTTACCCGACAATATGAAGTAGGAATGGATCTCTTAGCTGTTGAAATGATGACACTTGAGGAAAGGGCAGTTCTGTTGCTGCTTTTTTAAATTTATTTACTCTTTTGCAGAACCAGGGATTGAAATCAGGCCCTTGCACTTGCCAGGCAAGCTCTTATTCTAATCTGCTGCTGCTTTGAAGAGGTGGCAGCCTCATTCTCCGCTCATTCACACAATCATTCATTCTTTGTGCAGCAAATCACCCCGCAGACATTTAGCTACATCTTTTGACTCAAAAGTAAAATGATTTTAATGGTTAAGTTCTTTTAGCAGTTAAGAGAAATAGTTAAGTGCTTTTCTAAAGCTTAAATTATATTTTGTTTGATATAAGCTAGTAATAAATATTTCATTGTCTTTTAAAATATATGGAAGTTTCTCTAAGATGTATGAGTAAAAAATTAAATTATAGCAGCAATGTATACCAAATAAACTTTTAAAATTAAAAAAGGTAGCCTCCTTTGTATCCAAAGGTTCAGTTATTATATTCATAGATTTCTCACTTGTTTAAAAAGATACTGTGTTATTTCCGTATCTCATCATATAGAAATTTATTGCATCCTGTTTTTTTTCTCTGTAGAGTCCTGGAAGAATTAGTCAGTCTGCACAGAAAACACTTTCAGAAGTTTTTTTTTGTTGTTTAAACTGCATCATAATTTTTCCAGTTTCAACTTATGTCTACTGTTAACTGCTGTGTATTAGAATCAGCAAGAGATCTGTAAGAGAAACACAGTATTATAGTTCTAAGCGGTGTTCACCTTAAAGATCAACTTTTGATAGCCATAAGCATCATGAATATATATGTCTGTACCTATTTAGTTACATAAGCATTTTTGTTAAACAAAGAGAGAAAAGAAAACAAAAGGCATCTAATTTCAGAGACTTAATTAGTATGGGGATATGACTATTCCTTGTAAATGGTTATTTATTTTGGGAAGTGACATTGATACCTACTTTGTCTGACATTTTTTCTTTAATAAAACAGGGAAAGCCTTCTTCCCAAGGAAATAGAAGGTCGTTTCTCCCTGAAGATATAGAGCAAGATTATGAATGACACATGGTAAGATTTGCATAAAGGAGACTAATAGAGGGAAAAAATGACCATTTAGATTACTTTAAAGTCTAAGATACTGTGACCTCTGTATGGGTGGGAACTTTAAGGTCAGGAGTGAAATTTAGCTTCTTTGTGTCCAGCCTCTAGCAAAAGACCTGAAACAAATTGAGCTTTAAATGCATAGTGCAGTCACAGATGGATCAGAATTTCCTTTAACTTGCCAGCAATTGTTGGGAGCTTCAAATCTGAGACTGCGAAGTTATGCTGTTGATTTTAATTTGAGTCATTATGTTTGCAGTGTAGCCATTATTTCAGGATAAAAAATACTGCAGGTTTGAGGCTGTCTGACTCAATCAGCTAGGCTTTTCCCAGAGAGCTTAGTCTCACACCATAAGATATAACACAGTCAATAACATTAGCTTTGGAGAAATATACTTTTTATCAAATAAACTTTCCTGTCAACCATTCACTCATATTAGCATAGTTTTAAATATATCAAACTGCAACAAAAAAATCCTGAAGTATAAATATTTAGCTTCAATTAAATTTCATCACTAAATTTCAGAGGCAGCCAATTACTGGCTAATCCCACGCCTGTATCCTGTTAGGGATTAAGTAACCAATTCATTCCAACATTTGTTTGGAGCCAACAGTCTTCCCAGCTGCAATCATGGCTCCACAGTGCTTTGGGGCTCCGCCGAAACTTGGGCATCAAAGCTTTTATTTCAGTCTTTGATCCTTCTCTTCAGGTTAGACCTTTTCTGCCTGCTTGCAATTTCTCAAAGAGAAGGCATTAATAATTTGCCATCGGAAGACTTCCAATTTCGTTGTCTTGTTTCTTTGTCTACTCTGCAACTTTTTTTTCCTCCCTCAAAGGAGGAGCAGTCTTTTTTGACACTGTGCGCCTGGTTTCAGCAACTTGGAGGAGGATTACAGAAGCGTTCCTGTGGCTGCCTCGAGTACAATTTCCTATTCCCCTGTGTTAGCTCCACTTGACCTGTTTCCTTTGCCTAATTCCTAACCCCTGGTAACCAGCAGTTGTGAAGCTACTGTTCATTAAGTAAAAGACTCTTTTTAAAGAATTTTTACAGTGTTGTAGTAGTTGTAAAGATAATTTTAAGCCAAAATCTTTTCAAAAGAACAAGTATGATGTTCCTTTTGCACATAAACTTTTAAACAGAATAAGATTGCTAAAATGTAGATCTGCGGATTACCAAACAATAATACTGGATGACTCCTGCCCCACTGCCAGAAGTCAGTATATGTTTATTATTGAATACATAAGTCTAAAGACTCTCAGGCCCTTGCATAATTTCTCTTCCCTGATTTTAGAGTGAAACTATGGGGTTAAAAGAAGAGAAGATACATTTACGGCTTATGCTTCCTTTATATTTCTCCAGAGGTGATCTTAGTACTTAAGATGAAATTGTAATGGACATTTAAAAATAAATTCTTTCTCCACATTGGCTTATTTCAGGGCTGAAGCTTGTGGGATGCAAATCTGCCTATCTAATCTTCTTAGTAGAAATTCGCCTTTGATGTTGTTGTTTCCTAGACTAGATGTGCTTCTCTCTCATTATGTCTTCTGGCATACTGGTGCGTGGGGAGACACTTTCATTTCCTCTGCTGGCTTGACTGAGGCGGGGGCTGGGCTGGCTGATGCTCCTGCATGGCACTCCCTTCCAGATGCTTGCAGGGACTCGATGTGGATGTCCGTGTCCTTTGGCGTGAGCCTTTGGAAGGCATCGCTGTCCTGGCCACCACGTGTGAGTGCCATCCATCATCTTCGGTTCTGCCTCCTCGGGAGATCTTGTTCAAAAAGAAAGGCACACGTAGAAAACATCTGCTAGTTACCGTTAGTAACTCATACCACAGTGTTGCGATTGTAACACTTTGTGAAATTCCTATGGTATAATGGCATTATTACATATCCTGACATTTTGCCCATCCTAAATGCGGATGCTGAAGGTGAGATTGTGATTTGTTATATTACCTGAAGTACTAAGTTCAAATGGTAGAAATACTCCAACCATGTTATACTTTTTATAATAAAACATGGCTCCTCTAATACTGCAAATAAAATTTTCTAGTTAGAAACAAGAGAACAGACACGTTTTGAAGGTAAAACATTTGAGGTAAAAAGGATGAGGCGAGAGAGGTGTATTTGAAAAAAGTCAAAGATATGAGGGCGAAAAGTCCGCCAATTTTGTTTGTACTTCTTCAAAGGTATTTCTCCAGGCTGGTCTCAGTTGCAAAAGAATTGATTAATCATACTGAGGGGCTTTGTATTTTCTATATTGAATTGGATGAGTACTTGGGATCAGCACAAGATTGGATATAATAGAGCCAGTCGCTTGTTATAGTTTATTTTAATGTAAAATTCTAGATGACTTCCACTTTCACATATAATAGTTAAAATATCAGGCATTTACTGTGTGCCACACAATAAAGTCTTTTAGGAGAGAGTAGCTTGCATTTTTATCCTTTTTAAAATGCAATAGAGATACTGACGGAGATATCAAGTGGTTTGCTCACCTAGCCACTCTGTGGATGCAGTATTTGTTATCTTCCCTATTTTGAGATGAGAAGGTAGAGGCAAAGCGCCACTAAATAAATTGCCCAAGGTCAGTGTGAGTGACAGGACTCAGGTGAAGAGCCCAGGATCTGACCAATAGCTTCTCTCTTTGCTGAGAATTAGCATCCGCTTAGGACTCTGCTTTTTCCTGCCCCTGATGACTCTTGGCACCCCTCTTTTTGGAAGTCCCACTGTTAACAGGGCATTGTAAATTCACCTTTGCTTCTGCCTTTGGCTTGTGAGATGACAACAGGGAGATGTTCTTCCTATAGATTTCAAGGGATGTTTTAGGTTTTTAAAATCATTATGTCTCAGTCTCTTTTATTAGAAATAGTTTTGTTGTTTGAAAGTGCATCTTCCAAAGACTGAAACACTTCACAAGACCTGTTTAAAAGTGAGACTCTTGTCATTTCTCATTCTTCTTAAAAAGGAAACAGCAAAGCGATGATTGAAAAATCATCAACCAGTCAAGTTCCATCGGTAATAGTCCGCCTCCAAGATGCTCCCAAGTTTCTGAAACTCCTGAAGCCATTCATTCAAAAATACAAAGAGATAGACAGCACACAAAACAGCACACAGATGCACTGCAGCCTTCAAGAGAATTGGGATTTCACTGTGTGTGTCACAAGGAAATGAATTCAGGAATAACCACTTGAAAAGGAATTTTCCCTTAATGTCTGTGGTGCAAAAATGTGCTCAGATTGAGTGGCTCTGAAGAGTAAAACTCAAAGAAGTAAATTACTTTCTAGCTACTAGCTTTCAATTGCTACTGGCTTAAAGTGCAGGCTAACCTCACAAATGTGGAGCCCAGTAGAGAGTAGTTTGCATTTTTGCCTAATCAGAATGGAAGAAAGACTGAGTGAGGTACCAGGGCAGCTCTCAGATTTCTGATGGCAGAAGTTTATAAATAAGCATAAACATCCCACTGCACATCTCTCCAAGAGCTACTTGAAGATCCTCTGTACATTTCTCAGGCAATTTTTATTTGGGAATAAATGGTCTAGGAAATGGTTTTGAGGTGTGAAAACTGATGTTTACAGAGAGTAAACTGTTTTCTTTGAAGGCTTTTCAAGTACACATTCGGCAGTCATGTAATTACGTAAATTTTTCTTTACCAGTTAAGCTAGTTAAAAGCCACTAGTAATGACATGGTAGGTAGTAAATTCCACCATTGCCCAGGACAGAGTGTTTCAGCCACCAAGAAGCCCACAAAGCATTTCTGGAAATGCCCTTTGATCTGTTAGGTCCTTTGGTCCCAAGGGGACTGATGACATGGAAATCTTAATTTTCCCAAGAAAATGTCCTTAAACATCCAGGCATTTGCATCCTGTGCATTTCAAAAGGGCACAACTGAGTAATACATACAAGGGCTGCTGTTTTTCTTAACCTGTGAATTTATGCATAGGAGAATGTGGAGTGTGCAGGAAGAGAGCAAGGAGAAGTATCTTTCTGATATGGATTCATTTGCATAAGTTAAAAAAAATCTGTGGCTTCCCTCCTAGAATTGCTTCTGGGGATACCATGCTTCTCAGTTATTTGTCCTCCCATCTGTAAAATGGAGGCACTGGTGCTTGCTTTTAGCATTGTTGAACGATTAAATAAAACATTGTGTTGGTAGCACCCATTTTAATTGCTGGGCAGATGGTGAATACCCAATAAATGGTGCCTATTATAATTATTTTCAGGCATCTCCAACAAACTTTACTGCTAACTACATGCAACAATCACCACTTTGAAGTTACTGATATAAATTAGTGAAAACACCAACTGTCATTTATATATGGGATACTGAAAACCTTGGTTTTATGGGCTTTGGGAATTCAGTACATCCTACTGCACTGCAGAAGATACTGCAGCCTTTATTGAAGAATTCTTCTACTAATCTTACAGTCTAGTTCATACCAAGTTTAGGACCCACAAGGCGGGCACATATGACCTACAGTGCTTGAGTAATAATAGAGATTTAGGAAGCACTACAAAATGAACTCCAGTAAATATACAACTCTAAACTGCATGGAAAGACTCCTAGAAAATTTCTAGAATCAATGCAAGAACAAGAATACAGAAGAAAGGCAGACCGTATAGATCTACAAAAGGAGGCATCCTCTTGCAGCCAGTGTTAGGACAGGATGTTGAATGTTCCTTCAGAAGAACACAGGCTTTGGAATTTTAACTTCTGTCCTCATCTATGTTGCAAAACTTTTTTTTTTTTTTTTTTTTTTTTTTTTTTTTTCTGGGAAAGTGACTTGATGTTCCAGACATTTTTATGTTTCATACAAGAAAGAAATTCGACTTTATTCTTAAGTTCTTTTTCTACTCCCCCACTCCACATGGATTCTGCAGTCTGAGGCAGGCATTATCACAGGCAGTTTGTTCTCCCAGCAGCAGTGACCTTCAGACACTTTTTATCTTGTGGAGAGTCTCTCATAAGTTAACCTCAATGTAGAGGGTTCTGCAGGCCACAGTAACAAGCAGCTGGACTCTTAAACAGCACAAACACTGATAAAGAATAGCTGAGAATAGCCGAATCTTTAGCTTTGAATAGGATATGGTGTTCTGGGTTATTAATAAAAAGAAAGGATAACTCTAATGGCTTTGCTGAAAAAACTGAAAGTGAGAAGAACTGAGGAGTGAGAATGCAGAAAGAGAAGAAAAACCATTAGAAATCCACAGCAGTGAGCAACAGAATCAGAGGCAGAAGTGCAGGAGGAAGAGAGCTGGTTAAAAGGGGAAGGGCCCGGACTTCCTCCACGACTGTGTGCTCTCCCTACTGCAAGCATTAGTGCAAATTGCAGAATTCTTTCACACAGAGTCCAGATTTTCTTTAAGATATTTCTGAACATGGACATCCACAAATCTACTGTCAATTGGAATATTGAAAGAAAATTGCATTTTGGGTTTATAGAATGAGGTAAAATTCACTGTTTTTGAGATTTTCAGGCCTATTATAGTCTCAATTTTTCTGTGAAATCCACTGATTTTACAAGCTCCCATTATTTTGAGTATTTTAGACTGCCACACTTTTATTTCTGCTAGCTATGGACTGAATTGTGCCTTCCTCAGATTCATGGCTGAGATCCTAACTCCCCATCTGACTGTAGAGATAGAAGCTACCAGAAGATAGTTAAAGGGGCAAGGCCTTGATAGAATCAGAATAGTGTCCCTCTAGGAACAGATACTGGGGAACTTGGTTTCTGCATCTGTGGACCAAAAAAAAAAAAAAAAGATCTATGAGGCAAGATGATGTTGTACTGCAATTCAAGAGAAAGGCCTCAGAATGAAATTTACCTTGCTTTAAGCTTTGTCCTGGACTTACCTGCCTCCTCCAGAACTGTGAAACTCATATTCTGTTGCTTAAGCCACCCAAGATATAGTATTTTGCTATAGTATTTTGCTATGTAAACCCTTAGCTAAGTAGCATACCCTTTCTTCTGTGGTTAACAATCTGAATCCACTTGACTAGATAAAAGTGCTTTGATTTTCATATTGTGTCTTCCATTTCTTGGTTTTCCTCACAGTGCATACCTGTCATGGAAAAATTCATAATTTATATTTGACAGGACCATTCACTATACCTTATTCCCTAACTCGGGAGATGATGTCACTTATTCTGAAAGTTTTTATACATAGTGGAAATAAAGATTTTTAGCACCACAATTAAATGGTCTAGGAGATATATTTCATCATAGGACTTGTCAGCAGAGAGATGCTCATGTGTCGATTGTTGTTAGCTATGTGCTAGGGTCTTGGTAGGTCCATTTGCCTAAAATGCTTGGGCAAGCCTATTGAATTTCTCGCATCTACAGGCACCTGTGGTTTTACAAAGTGATGGAGCTGAGGCTAGACTGAGGGGTGCTTGCATCAAAACTCACTGTGATAGCAATGATGGCTGTGCTCTGATTTTCTTTTGTTCTGCTGGAATGCTCCAGTTGTTGAATTTCATGAAGGAAACTATGTCTTTATTCCTACTGCATGAGTTCCTTAAATAGTAGAATATCCTCTCATTAACAGAAACGCTAGTAGTTCTTTTATTGAGCAGTGAAGGCCAGGCACTGTCCTGTACCTTTTGCATGCAAACTACTGAATTAATTATGACAGTGTCTGAATGGATACTTATCACTGACTTGAAGCTGGGACAGAATAGTTGTGCAGGTTTACTAAGTTCACAGAGCTAATGCAGATGAAGGCTTGGCTTCAAGTTTAAGCAGGCTAGCTCCAGAGTTGAAGCTTGTCAGTGTTGTACTCTGTGCTTTTCAAGGTGGGAATCTGTCCCAGAGGGCTTGCTTTTGATTGAGTTCATTTGCTAATCAATATGAGTTCATGTTCTTTGCTGCTCTGAATGGTGGTGAAGAGCGAGCAACAGTACATAAGAATTATTTTCTGGAAGATGATATCTCAAATGATGACTGCTCTTTCCTTAATTTGAGCCAATGGACTATAGTGGCTGAAAATATCCTGAAATTAGACTTCTTTATGTTTTAGCCTAGTTCTGCAATTTTGAATTGGATACCTTGGAAGAATTATCTATTCTCTGTACCTTAATTTCTTCATCTATAAACTAAAAAAGGGGAACAATCCTTCTGTGATGTCAGTGTTGGGTGATTAATGGTTATTGAGTGATGAATGATTAATCATGATGGAATGATTGCTCTCTGCCTGGCATGAGGCAGGAATCCACTAAGCTGCCACTGTCTCCACCACCCTCCATCACCATCATCACCATCATCTCAGGGATGGCAGGAAAGTCGCTATGCCACACTGCCTGGCAGTCAGTTGTGTTGTAGTTTTGCTTGCATGTGAAAGGCACAAGTCAGCCATAAAGTCACTGGACTGAGTAGGCTTTTCCTAAGCCTGGCTATGCTGATAGAACATACTATTTGTAAATCTATATATTGAACCTAGTAAATATTTAATGACCCAATGATGAGCCTGAGCAGTGACAAGGGTATGTAGTGTTTTCTCAGGGTTTCATAAATGAGCCAAAGGGCATTCATGATATGTTTTAGAAATACTTCTAATTTAACAATTCTACTTAGAATATGGAAAATTAGGTTTAAACTATTTAGAAAAAATGTTTAATCTAGAATGGTCCATTCCTAAAGGATTCCAAAGAACTCCCATTTTACTTTTTGTCTTAAGGCAGTGCCATTTTAACATCTAATTATTGCACAAATTAATCAGTTAGATCATGAAAAATATACAGGGCATGATTTATGCCGCCGTTACTCATGATAGACTGAAGAGCATCGCAGCCGTCCTGTGAGGGGAGGTGAGGGTGTGCATGGGGCCACCACTCCAGATGCACCCCACCGAGCAGGGCATCTCACTTCGGCAGAGAGCCTGCCTCTGTGCCTTTCAGCTATGCAACCTTATAGGAAGGTAATTTAACCTATCTCAGCATGTTTTGTCACATGTAAATGGGGACCATAAGTTTCACCTTGTAAGGTTACAGTGAGCATTATGCTGTCTACAAACACCTAGTAGAAAAACGGCAACATATTCAAAAAGTATTTAAAGAGCTGATGGCATGATATTACAATAATAATATCATGCCATCCAGAAATGGTGACTGTTCTTCCCTCTCATGAATTAGAGTAAATCTAAGTGTGATTCCCCCTAGTACTGTTAAGATGTAATCCTCCTATTGCCAGGAAAAGAATTTT
Source organism: Octomys mimax (assembly GCA_002564305.1). Classification (NCBI taxonomy): domain Eukaryota; kingdom Metazoa; phylum Chordata; class Mammalia; order Rodentia; family Octodontidae; genus Octomys; species Octomys mimax. Next base: position 231 of record NDGM011176480.1, on the reverse strand, counting down.
ATAAAATCCTAGTTTTTAAGAAACTCATACAGGGCCGGCCAAATAGCTCAACAGATTAAAGTGCCTGCAAACAGGTGCAGGGGCCGAGGGTTCCATTCCTGGGACTGCCATGCTGGCCCCGCCCCCAGGGTGCACTGAGACAATTGAAACTGGGTGTGGTGGCACACCCTTGTAATCCCAGCTCTTGGGAGGCTGTAAACAGGCGGATCACTATGAGTCTGATCTAGTAGT